>BGPR01024436.1:5393-23243 GCA_013235015.1 Araneus ventricosus | reverse complement strand
ATTAGTAATGCATCTTCAGATAAGTCTTTATGGTTATAATAAAATTTACCAAAAAGAAGTTGTATAGATAAATTTCAAACTCAAAGCTTACAGGGATTAGTTATACATAGTTTAGGCTTGAGCAGGCGGTTAAAATAATAAAGTATACTTCAGTTTCCTAAAAATTTATAATTTTATTTTAAATTGAACACTTGATTATGCTTGGAACACTCTTCCTGTCACTTGGTATCACTTCTCTCCAGTGGCGGACTAGCAAGGTTACCAGCTTGCCTGATGGCAAGTGGGCCCCTTACACATAAGTCGATATGGGCACCCAGGATATTAAATTAAATTTAAAAGAACTTTGTCTTTAAGGAGTTTGAAATCCATTTTCGAGTGAGGAAAAAATGTAATAATATTAGTGAAATTTCGAAATTCATTTTCCGAGGAGAACTTAGAAACCTATATTTTACTCTCTATTCAAATGGAATTGTTATATAATTTGAATGTCGAATAATTATTGATAAATTTGCACAGTCATCTAGTGAAATCAAAAGTTTGCTGGCTTACTTTTAATGAAGTGGACCACTTCTGTACTTTTGAGTTGTTAATCTTTGACAGTAAGAAATATTTTTTTAAACTGAAATGGTAAATAATTTGCACTTTATTTTCAATTTGGTTTAAAAAAATCTCAAAATTACAATATAGTTCCAAAATTACAGTACAACCACCGAAATTAATTAATATTCAATTATAAAACTGTAATTATATTTGGTATTTCTTACTTCCAATATTGCATAATATTTATAAATACTGTAATTAGTAATAAATATAACAGATTTTTAAACTAAAAAAATTATATTAAATTATAATTAATTATTATTACTAAATAATATTAATATAATTATTAATTTATTATTGTTTGTTATTAATTTCATTTATTATATTTGTAAGAAATAAAATTAAATATAATGTAAGATGGCATTGTAGATGTTATAGGGCCCCTATTGACTCATGGCAATCTCTATTTTCAGACCCAGTCCGCCACTGCTTCTCTCTTACTATATTTTTGAATTCTGGAGAAATCTTACATGCAGGGGTTATTTTTGCAATAGACTGAATACGAAAATAAAAGTCAGGAGCTCTGTGTCCAAAAAGATACCTTTTAACGGTTTTATGTGTAAATAAATGTTAGCACCGAAAGATTGCTCAGAAAAGGAGAAGAATTTTATATTGAGAATTGACAAGTATTCGGGAAGTTGGCTTTCAAATATTGGTGAAAATCTGGAGCTCTCATTATATATTTTCCGTAGCCGTAGCATAAACCAGTAGAAAGACTGAACGGATTTCTATTTTTCTAATTCACGTAACAATTAAGAGAGTTTTCTCTGAATAAAAGTTTGAATTTGATCAAATGTATTTTTTACAGGCGTGAAAACATTTTCTTATTAATAATGTAATTTCAGAAGTTTTATATAACTAAAAAGAAGTTTTAAAATTTTATTAAATATTCATATGTTACTTTTAGAGCTTGAAATTGGTTTGCACTTCAGCACAAAGTCAGGGAATTTTAGATCGTTTCTTGAATAAGTTTCAGAAAATAACGAGAACGCTTTTAAGCAGCTTGTTGTTGTAAAAAATAAATAAAAATACTAATAAAGGCAATTTTATTTGTGGAAGAGTTAAAAATACAAAAATAATGGCAGACAACGATAAGAAGTAATAATCCGGTGGATGATTTCATCAGAGGCCATTCATCCATGCAGATTCAAAACTGGAATAGGTTTTCTGTAGAGGAAAAAGACTTTAAGGTCTGATTTAATATCCTCTAAGGCTTGAACCCATTCCGGAATGTATTGGAGCCAATTAAATTTCTTCTATTGATTTTTATCTTTTTGGATATTCATCTTTATTCTTCGCCTTTTTAGATATTTAATCCTTGTTATTGTAAGCAAACACATAAAAATGAGGATTTCGAATTCTCAATGTTCTGTTTTCTGCATGTAATGGGTTAATGAGCGTAACTGATGTTGATACATCAACTTCCTAAATTCTAAACACTAAAATTTCACATTTTCATCTTTTATTTGTTATTGGCTGCATTGCAATTTATGTAGTAGCAAGTTCAAAGTGAAAAATATTTCAGAAAGAAAAAAGTTAATCTATTAGCAATTTCATTACTTAGTAATGAAAATCTAAAATAGTTGTAGCGACGAGTAGTCACTCACTACCCAATATTGCCGAAGTAGTAAGGATTCCAGGAATTTATAGTTTCTCTTTAATTGCAATTCTTTTCTTTACAATGCAATCCATATAAGCTTAAAACAAAACATTTATTTAAAAAAATAATAATTTTGCATCCTTTTATTTAACTTGACTTGTGTCATGTTTGTAAAGATGGAATTTCGTAATCCATTTTTCACTCACTTCCTAATGCAGAAGAGATCTGAAATTTTGTACACATATCTGTTACTGATGTAGTGTTCCATTTTAAAATTTTCAGAATTCATTTGACAGTTCATCGATTAATTTAACTGAATTTGATTCCAAAAGGGTAATGAAAGTTTAAAAGACGAGGTTGTGACGAAATTGAGACTATCTTGGATGAACGATATTTTGTAGGATTTTACTATTTATTTAAAAAAGATGTTCTTACTCGAGACACGGATTCTCGCGCCAGAAATGTTTGACTGAACAACATATTGTATAAATACAATGTAAATAGTCCGAGTTCAATTATTTTTATAATACGAAAGACTATGTTCTTTGGTCTGATTTTACAATGTATCTCATCTTTTAATGTGCAAAAGGTCGTATGTCTGAGCCTAACATGTCATTATTTGCGGTTACAACACAATCAGCAACAAAAACATATTCTTTTGATATTTGCCTGCAGCTTTTCTATGATTAGCTGATGACTTATGGTGTTTTGCCATTGGGTAGAAATCACATCACAGAAATCATAATATGTAAATAAAAAAATATTTCCTGTCATAAAACATATGATTATTTTATTTGTTTTCAATCAATGTAAAACATTTCTCTCGCATATATATCTATATAAACACGTCAAATTTGACGAGAAATCTCTCGAATAAAGAGGCAATTGGCACCCGTCATATCATGACGGGTGATATTCTAGTTGTTAAATAATTTCCCTAATATGCAAAGGTAAGGCTTATATGAAGAATTAGAACTGATAGCTGTAAATAATTGTTACGCATTAGCAGACGCTCTCGCGTTACATGTTGGCGAAGTAAATTATTACTCATTTTACTACGGATAATTGTATTTAACAGGGCCGGATAGTATAGAGGCCGGACAGTTGCTAGTTGGATATTTGAGAGTCGAGTCTACTGTTCCGGATACAAATGTTCGGAAAGAATTGTTGTCAAATGTTCAATAGCACAAAACGTTCATTTGTTTTTATTGAAGAGACGTTTCTCTTTTCAACACTGAAAATGGACTTCAATAAGTTAATATCGATACGTTTCAGAATCCACTTGAAAAACATTTTCTCTCTTTTGTGCAATAAAGTCATATCATTAGGAATCCGCACAATTTGTCTTATCATTTCCATCCACGTGCACCTAAACTGATAAGACTCTCACTTATCAGCTCTTTTGAAGTGAAAATTCTAATGCAAGGATAACGAGATAGGAAGAAAGACCGTTTCGGAAATTAAACCGAAACTTGTTGTGTAAAATATAAATCGATCATATTTCTCAAATAATATTCCTCGTATCATCCTTAATAATTGTAATATAATAAATGCGAAACTGTGTATGTCTATTTGTGACACTTTCACGGCCAAACTACCAAACCTATTTTGATTAAAATTGGTAGAGTTGTAGCTTGAAACCTAGGAACGGACATAGGATATGTGATTTTATCATAAATGCAATATTTTTGACTACAAACAACCATTAAATAATTAACAGAGAAAGACCCATTGACTTAGCGATTACCGATGAAGATTATTACTTTATGTTTCAATCAATTGGCTCGTGATCCTTCACGAATACGTAAACATGTGGAATAACTTATTTTTAAAATCAACTGTCAAGTGATCCTTTAGAAAAGCGTAAGCATGTGCAATAACTCATTTTTTAAGTCAAACATCACGTGAACATAAAGAAAACCGCGATTAGGTGATTTTGCTGATAAAAGAATTAAATAATTAATTTGTAGAATAATAACTGAAATTACTCAACTCGACGCTTGATTTTAATTCTTTGAGTTTTTAGTCTACTTAATTTTAGTGATTTATATTTGTATCTTTTCCTTATAGGAATTCAAGAAATTGTCGATAAATTGACGCCGAGACAGAAATCTATTGATAGATATGACATAGTTGCAAGAGTTTTTAGATTAAAATTTTAAAAGTAATATTAATTATAACTAAAGGAAAAAATACGAAGATATATTCTGTTTTATGTATTCTTTTGAATGGTAGAATAGAAGCGGATGACATATAGTATGATGGATGATATATTCCACAGATTGTAAGGGCCTGATGATACCATTGAATACAATGATGTAATTTTCAGTAACGGAGAATTAAATTAGGTAGAAGACTAAGTGATATTGCGATAACTGTTAAAGATCTATAGAGTTTTGGAATGAGTAGACCGGGTAGGATAGAGGAAAATTATTAGAGACCTAATGCAGAAACTGCCCTACGATACAGAAAAATTGTAATAGCGACTAACTGAGTTCGTTCCACGGCTGAACTCAGGACAAAAAAAAAGTTTTCGATAGTGTTTTGCAACAGATTGAAAGTGGAGAAAGGTGGTTATTTTTTCAGAATGCTCCTAACGGTACTTGGAAGTCTTTCCTTCTCAATATACTGAAATTAGCTTAGCTTAAATTCGTAAAGACAAAAAAATCTGCTGACACAGTAGTGAGAGCTGTAGAATGTTATAACATTGTAAGCTGTCGGTTTGGGACGAATGTTCAATATCCCATAAAAGAGCAGTTGATCGAACTGTGAAAGGTATTAATAACAACCAAAGAATCATGGAGGGATTGCGGTATTAATGTCAGGCGATTTTAGACAGATTGAACCTTTAAGAACTAGGGGACACCGTTATTGGATGAATTAAATGCATGTTTAAAGAAGTCTGCATTATGGAAGCATGTCATAAAAATTAAACTCACTACGAATATAAGAATTCAACTGTTCAACGACACTGAATCAGGACTAATCTTTTGAAAATTGGTAAAGGTCGGTTGAAAAGAGATTCAAACAGTGTATTAAATTGAAAGGGTAATTTTTCAAAATTGTTCATAGCGCAGAGGAACTGATAAGCAAAGTTTATCCTGCACTGCAAGTTAATATGAGGAATAGAGAATGGTTGTTGAATGGGTAATTTTGGTACTGACTAATGAAAGTTTAGGTCAGATAAATGAAAAAAATATCAAAAATAAAGGGAGATATTATAGAATATCTATCTGTAGATACCATAATGGGCACACACACACACACACACACACACAATAACAAGTAACATTATATCCTCTAGAGTTCTTCAACTCCTTAGAATTGTCAGGAGTACCTTCCGACAAGCTGAAATTAAAAGTCGGTGTGCCAGTACTATTGATACAACCTCGATGTACCGAGACTGTGCATTGGCACACGGTTACAAATTACACACCTAGGTCCAAACACCGTGTGAGCTTCTGTTATGACTGGCATAGCGAGAAGAGAGTGCTTTTATTCCACGCATTCCGATAATACCGAAAGATTTACCATCCTTGTTTAAAAGGTTCGCTTTAAAATTAGCATTTGCCGTGCTCAAGGCCAGACACTCAAAGGTGCAGGCGTAGAATTGGTAAAACCGTATTTTTCGCATGGACAATTATATGTTCAAACGTATGTCCAACTCACAAAACCTCTACACCCGTGCAAAAAACGTAAACCAAGAAACGTAGTATACAGAAGTGTGTTCGGATAGGTAAACAGATTACCTAACTATAAAACTATAACAGTAGACAAAAGTACAGTACACTCCTGTTAGTCATCCAATTATGTAGTATCAACCATCAAAACTTTTAATTTCCTCTTTCAACATGTAACGAAACATTGACTTTCGTGAATTAAAAAAATAATAATAATAATTCAAATTCTTTGCGCACGAAGTCGCGGGTAACTGCTAGTATATTAATATAATTGTTATTCCAAAAATATAGTTATTTTGTTTCTCTAATTGTTTTAGGTTCATAACATGACGTTATATTATAGCGAAAAGTAAATGTTTACTTTTCGCTTTTGTCTCCACCTCTCCGAGACACACTTGTGTTTACTGCAACATGCAGTTCATATCAATTCTTACTCACCATTGAGTTTGCAACCGAATTCAGTAGGTGATTCTATGAAACTATATATATTTTGTATATAACGGCGTGAATACTGAATTTTAATCTTCGAATATTGTTTCCTCATTCCTAAATCAACACAACACCAAAGACTAAATGTTATTCAGTAAACGCATTTTTTCAGCATTAGTTCCAGAGTAGTAATTGTAATTGGTGATCTACAAGCAAAATCAAAGCACCGCAACCGCAACAATGCCTAATTTACAGCAATTTAAATTCTGAACCTAATGTTTTAGTATGCTTGGGTATTCAGCATATTAAAGATTTATACAATTCAATAAAACTATTGGAAGATTCAATTTTTAAAAATATCAATTCCTTCATCACTAAGTTTCTCTTAAAGAGCAACTGAAATTCAGTTTGCTACAATTCATATATCTATCCGAATCCCACTGTTTCCGCATTTATTTGCATTCAAACGCAAGCGTAACAAAACACTTTCTGGTCGAAATAGGTATTCATAATCGTAGCAGAAAAACACAAATTAAATTTTTTTCCCATACCACTGTAGTGACACAATCGATTTTAAGATTCCACAGGATTTCTAAGAAATTATAAATTAAACTTTAAGAAGTAGAAAATAATAAAGATTTAACTACTTTTCAGCACACTAATAAGTGTTTTAAAAACTGTTTTTATTCTAATACCTTGATATATAATAAATTAATTTTTTATTACGCATGTTAAGCAGTTTTAATATAAATCTTTATCAACTTTTTAAAATCTATACACACAGCTATTAAATCGTGGTTTTGAATATCAAATCAATTTTCATGGTAATTACATTAATTAACTGTATTAATTAGTTATCTCTTTCGATACAATTATATAAATCTGTAATAACATGAATGTCATATTCCTTCATTGAACCAGAATTTCATATCCCTTTCGGAGTGCATTACTAATTTAATAAATACGATATTTATCCCAAATCTACCTTTGCATCTGAAAGCCCGTCTTTAACTAATGTTCAATGTCGTGTTTAATGCAGTTTATATGTAATGCATAAAATTTAGGCGATATGCCGAAGAATTTTGATGGCTTAATTTATGAATGACAATTACCTTATCTTATAGGTGCGAAATTCCACTCAGGTTATAAGATTTAATGTAATGCAGTTGAATAAATCTTCGGGAGTATTTTTAAATAGCGTTAGAGAAACCGCAGAACCGAGAGATAAGCCGAAATGCTGGATGAAATGAATATTTCAACTAAACTGAATCATAAATATTGAATGGCGTAGATGGAAGCCATTATTATATGAATAAATACATAGCTTATCATCAATATATATATTCTATTTTCACTGTTATCTAATCATCATTTATTAGTACAATCCCAGATAGCAATTTTAGTTTGCAGCAAGCTTGCCACAAATTTGTCATGACAAGAGTGCAAGCTCGCAGTAAGCTTGCAGCAAGTTAACGAAAGCTCCGAAGTCACCATGAAACGAACTTGCCGTGCAAACTTATTGCAAATTAAAGCAAAAACAAAGTACGAAACACAACCCAGGATAGAACTCGCGACCTCCCGGTTCCGAAGCGGAGACGCTAACCATTGAGCCAGTCGAACGCTGCGAGGAGGAGATAGATTTCGCTAATACATCGTTCGCTTCGATTCGTATACGATTTATTTTTAACTATTTTCTGGATTTCATTAATTTTTTGAGTTGAGAATATGATTTGAAGTCAAAGAGAGAGCGATTTTTGCTAATAACTACGTTTTGCTAGTAAAATAAATTATGAAATTAGAGTTCAAAAGTAATTACTTTAAAATGGGACAAAATGTCTAGTTATTATTGTTCAACAAACACTGACTGTTTTTTATATTTAATTTTGTTTATAAACGTTAAAATTTCAACATTAAGAAAAAGGCGATATAGTTTTCCTTAAAGTGAGAGTGATATATTTAGTAAAAAGATGGAAAATGTTTCAAAAAATTTTTTTATAAAAAAGTTATCTTTTTCACAAATTATCATTGATTTATTGAATTAATAAAAAAAGAATTACGGTCTAGGAGATGCTATTAAAAATCGGATGTTTTTTAAAACAGAGACAAAGATAATTATCTCTTTATTGTGCTATCTTTTCAGGAAGCTTGTTTTGCAAAATTGCAACAAGTTTGATTTGGAAAGAGGTGGCGCTATTTGTCACATCGAACTTGCTACAAGTTCGATTCAAGTTTGACGCGTCAAATTTTGCCATGACAAGTCAAAATCAAGCTTGCTGCAAACTTACGTGCTATCTGGGATGCATCGCTCTTTAAAAAAAATACAAAATTACGTTTCTCTAGCAACAAAAGGTGCCAATTTGTTCTGCTATACAGGACAGGTATTCTTCATTTTTTACATTATTATTTAACTTGTTTCATGTTTGTAATGAATTTTGTAATCGATGTTTCACTCACTACCTGATGAGTTACAAGTTTGAAATTTTGTACACTTCTGTACTCTCCATGACAATACACTGTTTTATCGTAAGCAGAACTTAATTTTCAGTTAATCAATTGTTTTGTCTGCTCTGCGCAATACTTACATGTATTTTCGTTAAAATAGCACATACGAGTATATTGGGGAAGATAGTTTTCTTTAAGAATTTGTTACAAGTCTTTTGCTTATAACAAGCATAGTTCTCAACAAAATTATATCAGCTTACAGAAGATGTGACAATAAGTCGTCGAAACTATATGTTAAAATTCGAAGTAAACACTTTGAATATTCAAGGAAGTATGAGTATTTGTAGTAAATAATTTTTAACTGATTATATGCGAAACAAAGTATATTTTTCTTTCATAATTTGAATGCCAAATAAATACGACAGATTATATAATGATGAGGATTTTTCAACGAATTGGTATTAAGAATATTTCTAACCTTTATACATTTCAATTTAACAAATAATATTTTCCTGATTATTTAAAGTATTTACTTCCAATTTCAACACAACGCATAGCTGGCATATTGTCACGTATCCTGTAAGTTTCGTATAATTTCATTAAAACTCTGCACGTTATAAGCAAGAAACATGTGAAAAAAATTAAGAATTTTTAAGAAAACCTCTATATTTTCCCTAATATAATTGCTATTGCGAGCAGAAAACAAAACCATTGATGAAAGTAGAAAAACATTATCAGTTTCTTTCTGAAACGGGATGAGCTCAAATAATTCTTTTCTCCATCACTTTCTGGTCGGTCCCTTAAATGCCCTCGTGACCAAATTTTTCACTACAAAATATGAGTTCCTACAATTCTCCACAACTGATTTTGAAAGATTGCATCCATATTAAATCAAAATTTTTCGCATTTTGCTGAAAATTGCTGCTTTTTTTACGCTTAACTTTTCGACACGACTGCAGATCAATTGTTTTCCTTATTCAGGACTTTTATCCTTAGTGAAGAATGTTATTATCCTTACATAGTTTAACCAGTAATTTTCTCAAGACATCTTACAACAAGACATGTACAGGAATCTTAAATTTTCAGCTTATTTCACACCAAACAGGAGGGAGAAAAAGTGCATTATTGTATCCTTTATTATTCCAGTGACTATCAGGAACAAACCGGCACCTCTTGAAACACAGCACAGGAAGGTAACTTCCACCAAAGCGGAAGTCATTTTGTTGCTAATTCACACTTACCGTCTAATGCTTCGCTGATTCATGCTCAAAGGGTGGTCACTAGGTGGCGCCAACAGCTACTTCCCACTCTAATTATATCCACAAAATTAATCGAGCGCCAACAGAACAATTAATTTCATCATTGAGTTATAGACAATGGTACTTTCTGCACGGGAATTAGTCAATTATCTGGACTGAAATGTGGTATGATTTACGGTATATATGAAAGAGTGATATTCGATCTCGGTTACTTTGCAATAATGTTCCACGTTAACAATACGAAGTACTTTATTGAAAACCGAGAAAGGAACTGATAACATGTAAATTGAAATAAATGTGACCATTAAATTTGTATTTTATTTTATGCTGTCCAAACATAATAGTAAATATCTATTTGGATTTCTTCTAATATTTTTGCTTCAAATTTTAAATGCCATTTTATCACTTGTGTTTTTTCAAAATAAATTGTGAGTTTTAACTAATTTTATTTAACGTGATTTGTTTCATGTTTTTAAAGAGGGAATTTTGTTATCATTTTTTCACTCATTACTGCCTATTAGCACAAAACGCTCTACGATATCTGTATTATACGGTACAACATACAACAAAACATCCTATGAATATCGCAGAATATTTTTATGGTATTAGGGCTTGATATATTAAATTTCGAAATTTTTGACAATTGTGTGTTGACAATGATAGTACACTATTTGACTATTTTCGGAACAAAATTATCAATTAATCAATTAAATTAATTAGATTTTGTATCTGTACTAGTGGCGCCACCTTTTAGGGATTTGAGATAAAATTATTTCCAGATTTCCTAATATTTATAAAAGAACGTATAAATTAAAGTCTAAAGAGTATAAAATAAAATAAAAATAATTTCTACTTTATTCACTTATAAAAGTGTATTTTTATCAAACTTATTCATTAAAGATATCTTCTGACTTATAATATATAATCTTCTGAATAAACTGATCTTCATGTATAATGAGCTTAATTTTTAAAGAAGGTTTGGCGCCATTCAAGGAATTAATGAAATTCCCATAAAAATGTTTTTTTTTTATCTTTTCTGTAATAAGGTGTCCTGATGGATTATTTTTGTATTTTTTAAATATACTTCCACTATTCTTTTAACAAGTTGATTTCACTATTGACCAATCGGATAGAACAACCAATTTAAATCACCGCTTTAATGAAACCTGTTTTGAACGTTTACCGTAATTTACTGAATTTTGAGAAATTTTTAAAGGAAGTCAGTTTTTCTGAAAAACTTTAAGAATTAAAATTAAAATTTCTGCATCCAGCATTCTAGTTATTTTTTTTCAACTTTTGAGGTAATAGCTGGAACATTTCATCCCACTTTAAAAGAAGAACTGTCGATATAATTTTTTTTAAATTTATTTTTTCATTAATTGTTATCTTTGTGAGTTCTAAGATTTTCCTCTTTGATCCGTGGTAGAAAACATTGGACTATTATTGGCTTAGCGTGTTACATATTTTTCAAAACCTGACTTGTCAAAGATCCAAATGATAATTAATGATCCAAGAATCATGTCGCAGGCAACATATATAACGGGGGTGTAAATAAAGATGGAAAGTTTCATCAGTTGCAGAATTAAAGGAGTCGAATGATTCATGTACAGCAGTAATAACAGATTTTACTTTACTTTACACTTCGACACACCCTGACTCCAGAGATAAAAATATCCGATTTGCAGTTTGGATGTGTGTGCTTAGAAACTTTATTCAACAACAACAAAAAAAAATTGTCAAATTATAATTGAAATAAGTTTCCAAAATTATTCCTGTTTTTAAGAGAGGTAATACACAAGATTGTAAAAATTATCGATCCATTGCTATTTTAAGTCTTTTGTCTGAAATTTTCGAAATTAAAATTCATAAAACGCTTTTACACCAGGTGGAAAAACTAATTTCCTTATCTCAACATGGGTTAATTAAAAAACTCTCAAAAACCACTAATTACTAATATAATAGCTCAGATCTCTCGGTAACGCTCTGACGTCACCAACAACAAAACTCGCGCCATAGCACTGCGAGACGTTAAACAGCATTATTTCATTGTTAGAGAACCTAAATTTCAGCAATTTTAAATTTAAAAGAGTAATTGTCGTTCAAATTTCAAATTTAATAGCTCTAAAATAGTGAAATAAAATTTGCTATCGATTGATATAAAATTTATCTCGCCATGATCAATAGTTCCCGAGAAATTTTAAATTATATTAATCATATATTTCAAACTAATTTCCGTTTTTTAATAGAAAGTAGTAAATCACGTGAGTGGTATATCATGCGCGTGATATAGTTTGGACGCCACGATGCATCTGATTATTTATTGCGATCGTGATGATATAATTTGATAATATTTGTCGGCAACGTTAAAATTTACACAAAGACATCTGAAGTACAAGGATCTGTTAAACAACGAAAAATACTTCATACTGAAAGTTGTTTACTAAGAGGTTTCTTGAAGAAAGAAATATGTAAATAATATGTAAATAAAAAAATATTTTCTGTCATAATACATATGTTTATTTTATTTGTTTTCAATCAGTGTTAAATATTTCTGTCGCATGTATATCTATTTAAACACCACAGATTTGACGGGAAATCTCTCGAATGAAGAGGCAATTTGCACCCGTCATACCATAACGGGTGATTTTTAAGTTTATTATATTTGACAAATAAGATTATTTCTTCATTTGAAATTGGCTCTCCACTTGATGTTATTTACACCGACTTTTCGAAAGCCTTTGATTCAATAGATTTTGGCATTCTTTTCAATAAGTTACATGGTATTGGTTTTCATGTAAATCTGATTGATTGGCTTCATTCTTATTTATGTAATCAGATCCTATATGCAGTGGCGGCTCGTCAGTTCAGAAACAAGCAGTACCGCAAAAAGTGTATAGATCTAAGTTGTATGAAATTCTCTGCTGATTATTTTGGCATATAATGATAATATACTAAAAATGAATAGTTTTTGAGTTAGAAACAAAATCTGCAAAAAACCACTTTTTTTTTCATGTTTTTGGCTAAAACTAAAATTCCAACAAACATTTTTGGTGGCAAACCTCAGATTCGCAATCAGTAGCCCAAAAACATAAAGGAGCAAAAAAATTCAACTCCTCCTGAATTTGATTTCAAAAACTACTTAACGGCTGAACTACTGAGAAGAAGCTAAACAACGCCAAATGAGGAAGTCGCTCCAATCGAGATCTGAAAAAAATGCAGATCAGGGGAATCTAATTTCAAGAGGAGAAAGGGTTGCTTTTTTCTCCGGAATGAGATCTTCCCAAATTCGGTCTTTGGGATGCCAAAATTATCTGCAGCTCTGGTCTGTCTCTCTCTTGATGTTTGATTGATTTTCTGTCTTCCTTTTGCGTTTTTTATTACTTTTTTGCCATTTTCGTTGATCATTGAACTCTCAAACTGGGAAAGTAAGCCAATTAGAATAAAAAAAAGAAAATGAAAGCTTTTAAAATAATTTCAGGGAGACTGCAGCTTTGCAGCCCTAATGCACGAGCCGCTACTGCCTATATGTTTATTTAAATAATGCCATTTCTCATGAGTATTCAAATACGTCTGATATCCCCTAGGGCTCTAATCTTGGACCTCTGCTTTCTATTTTATTTATTAACTAGCCGCCTTCGGCGACCAGCTTGTTCGCCGGAATATGATTTCAATTGAATCTTGTATCATTTTATATTCATGGCTGCTTTAACAACGTAATTTTAAACTTCAGATTCTGTTAGTAAATGGCTTTGTACCTGTTCTGTTCATTGTCTACATAAATGTCCCTAATAGAGTCAAATAACTAACCATGACATGTAGCAGCTAATTGCATGTTGCCGGCGTCATCTTCACTTTCTTATTTCGCTTGCAAAATATGCATTCGATTTCAACATTTAAAACGACGCAGCGTATTTTATGGCCAGCGGCATGTTAGCTAATTTAAAACACGCTGAAGAAAGAATGAAAACATAACCATTCAGCTTAGTGGATATATTTTTTAATATACGTAATGTCTCAGAGAGCTTGGTTTACAGATTCCACAACGATTTTGATGAAATAAAATATGAAATCAAAATGTATTAAGATATTACTTCAAATTTCAACAATTAAAGAGAAACAAGCAATTAAATATTTGTTTAATCAATGAAAACGGTTTTAATTGCGTTGCAACACTGAAAAATATTGTCGTAAATTATGCCAAAAAATTTTTTCAAAGCCTATTACAATTATAGAATAAATTGCACGGCAACTTAATTGATACCATTGATCATTGAAAGGGTAATTTGTTGCACTATCAGTTAATGAAAAAAATGATTTTTGTGCTGTAATTTGTTCGGAAGTTATTGAGTAAAACACCAAAATTTCGCATAATTTTTAATTCATTAAAATTCTAATTAAAATTTCAAAAACGGGCCACAAGGTGCACATTCAAACCCTCCAAAGTATGTTTGTGCCAAATTTCGTAGCTCTAAGTCCAGCAGCCTGACCTGTAGAACATCAACACACACACAGGCACACACACATTCTCCTTTATTATTAGTAGGGATGACCTTTGTTGTGTTTTAAAGTACTCTGAATATCTTTTATTTGCTGACGACTTGAAATTGTTTAGGCAAATATGATCCAATTTAGATGCTGTTCTTTAGATCTTGACTATTTGTTTGAGTGGTGCAACGAAAACAAGCAACTTCTGAATATTTAAAAATGCACTATTCTTAGATATACTCGAAAACCTCAACCTTTGACTTAGAGTTCTAAAATTAACAATCTTGTTGTATCCCGCTCAAATTCAGTTACTGATCTTGGAATCATTTTTGACACTAAACTTGATTTTTCTCAAGACGTTGATGTCATGGTCTCTAAGGCATATCGTAGGAATTCTTACGCGCAAAACTAGGGAATTTTCCAGCGAATTTGCTTTAAAGTTGTCGTACTACACTCATGTCCGATCCAATCTTGAATATTGCAGCATTATCTGGGATCCAAAACAGAAATAAAATTGAAATTATAGAGCGAATTCAATTATCTTCTTATGATATTTACTTTACGAGAAAAATGGATTTTACGTGCAGGTTATATCCTTTTCACGTCTACTTGGTATTGTAATGTATTTCAGCATAGCATGAATAATCGTAGAGCCTTTTTTTTATCAAAAATAATATGTTCATTGGACATCTTCCACAGCACAAACATGTAAAATAAACACATACATTTACATCACAAACGTTACATCACTGACTTATATCGAATTCCAAGTTCAATCATCATTATTCTTTTCCGTTGCTAGGCAACGTTAGCAAAAGACAAATATATCGTTGCCACGCTATTTTTATAACCTTTAGAAAAGAATTAATGCCAAACGATTTTTTAATTAATTTCCTTTTCAGCCAAACGATATTTTTAAATTAATTTCTTTTATGACCAAACGATTTTATCTAATTAATTTCTTTTCTTTAAATATTTTAATAATTCTACAAATTTATATTTTTTATTCGTTATGAATATTATAGTATCTTTAATATACCTAGTTTATGTTCAAGATGTGATATTTCTTGTGTTCTCTTCTTTTACAAAGTCATTAATGATTTGATTGATTTCAATAATACACTGAGCTCCATACATTGTGCTGTGCCTTACAGATCTTTAAGAAACAAAAGTTTATTTCAAAATGTATTTTCGCGATTTAACTATGTGGACAAGTTGTCTTTGTACTAATTTTATAGAATTTCTAACAAGTTCTCTGATGAACTTGACGTTTTCATATGTCTATAGGTGCTTTTAAATTGAATTGCTTACGACTTTTTAATTCATGAAATGTTTACTTTTGCCTTTTTACACTCGGTATTTCTAAATTTATCATGCGTTTTAATTTTTTTGTGCTCTATTACATTCATTTTTGTAGTTCTGCATCGTTTTTTTAAATGTTTTTTTAATATTTTTTGTGCGTCTGTGTTCAATCGTTGTACTGTGTAATTATATTCTTGTCTTTTTAATGTGTGTTTGTTCTCTTCTTTAAATAAATAAAAAAATGGAGAATTTATAGAGTTTTAAACAGGTTATCTGCGGAACTTGATATTTTTAATATACCATTACGTGTTTTTGAGATTAAGTGTTTACAACTTTTAAATTCCTAGTGTGTTTTTAATAGTTTTGTGATTGTGTGTATTTTTTTTATATATTTTTTATTATATAAGTTTTAATACTTTATGTTTTTAAACTTTTTTAAATTTATTCATTTTAATTCATGAATCTTTAATGTGTTTTTATGTTATTAAGATGACTGTATTTGAAAATCGGTATTTGTTTTTATGGTTTAATGATTATAACTTTTATATTCTCACCATATTTTTAATGTTTTTATGACGATTGTATACAACCTTTGATGTTCCAATGGGTTTTTTAAATATCTTTAGCGTTCATTGATTGAGACTGCTGTTCTCTGTGTGTTTGATGCTCATTTAGTTTCTGCACTCTGTAACTGGAGTTCTATCTGTAGAGTGAGTTTCTTTTAAATAACTAAATAAATAAATAAACTTTTCCTTCTTTTAAACTCAAATGAAAAAAAATCATTTCCTGTTTTCACTGAAGATATAGATAACGTTTTATTTTATGGTAGGATGAATCAGAAATGACTTTCTCTTCCCCCCTCCTCATTCATTTTATTTTTTTATTTCAAAAGAAATAAAAAAACTGTACCAGAAGGAAGTTCAGATTGAATGATGAGATGATGATGTTATGAATTGAAAAATGGGTGGATCTTCACATGTTGCGGTGAGCAATTTTCAACTACACCTGCTTTGAGATATTCTTTTGATAAGTAGAGAGCATAAACTGAGAAAATGAGTTTGTACCTGAATAATATTAAGGTTATCTAATTGTTCATAACATACGTCCAAGCTGTCTCAGCAGCTTATTATGCAGAAGCCAAAAATAGCACTCTTTTGATATTATTGACAAGAAGTATGAAACAATGCTAAAGATTAAAGATACTTTTGACAGCTATCATCTCAGAAAGCTTGGTTTAGTATAATTATTTATAATAATTTTTCGAAGCATCATGAGGGTTATTTTAGGACGAGCCTCGAAAATTTTAAACAGTGGTCAGATGTCGATCACGACATCTGAGCAGGGTCCCTCCCACTCGAAATTTCCGGGCCACACCAACAAGAGGACGTTTGTTCCACGTCGTCAGATTTAACGTGCACTGTGCACACATACACGGCGGAAACACCGGCCACATACACCTGCGCCTTACCGCCGGGAGGGCTGTTCTACCAGTTAGATAGGTGGGGCTAGAAAGGAAATGTCTCACGGCAAGCTCGCTGCCCTGCTACCCTGCTAGGGCTGAGCCCTCTTAATACGAGCCTTCTCCCTAAGATTGTGAAGCAGTGGGGAATCCAGGATTCGGGTCTCGTGCGGGTGGGGGATGGGGGATGGGGGCTGAGGTCATAAAAATTTTGTATCGTAGTGACGATTGTCAAACTTCATGGCTTATGTAAGTCAATGCACTTTAACTTTTCAGACATTCCTCACCTGACAATAAGAATCACAAAGAACACTACCATACTTTCGATAATTTAATAAAAAATGCAATGAAATAACTAGCCAAAAATTTTTTTCACCACGTCAACGCTGCAAGCACAAGTGGAATGACCAGAAAAGTAGGAAAATTTTCGAGCCTGTCAAGCCAGAAAGCAATGTTGTCACGATTTTATAATTTTTTAATAATGAAAATTAAGAACAAAGAGTTGTAGTGATTTTAAAAAAAATCAAGAATTTTGGTTTAGCTCTGGGGGGGGGGCTGCAGCCCCATAGCCCCTCCCCTGGATTCGCCACTGTT
>BGPR01024435.1:0-17850 GCA_013235015.1 Araneus ventricosus | reverse complement strand
AACAGTGGCGAATCCAGGGGAGGGGCTATGGGGCTGCAGCCCCCCCCCCAGAGCTAAACCAAAATTCTTGATTTTTTTTAAAATCACTACAACTCTTTGTTCTTAATTTTCATTATTAAAAAATTATAAAATCGTGACAACATTGCTTTCTGGCTTGACAGGCTCGAAAATTTTCCTACTTTTCTGGTCATTCCACTTGTGCTTGCAGCGTTGACGTGGTGAAAAAAATTTTTGGCTAGTTATTTCATTGCATTTTTTATTAAATTATCGAAAGTATGGTAGTGTTCTTTGTGATTCTTATTGTCAGGTGAGGAATGTCTGAAAAGTTAAAGTGCATTGACTTACATAAGCCATGAAGTTTGACAATCGTCACTACGATACAAAATTTTTATGACCTCAGCCCCCATCCCCCATCCCCCACCCGCACGAGACCCGAATCCTGGATTCCCCACTGCTTCACAATCTTAGGGAGAAGGCTCGTATTAAGAGGGCTCAGCCCTAGCAGGGTAGCAGGGCAGCGAGCTTGCCGTGAGACATTTCCTTTCTAGCCCCACCTATCTAACTGGTAGAACAGCCCTCCCGGCGGTAAGGCGCAGGTGTATGTGGCCGGTGTTTCCGCCGTGTATGTGTGCACAGTGCACGTTAAATCTGACGACGTGGAACAAACGTCCTCTTGTTGGTGTGGCCCGGAAATTTCGAGTGGGAGGGACCCTGCTCAGATGTCGTGATCGACATCTGACCACTGTTTAAAATTTTCGAGGCTCGTCCTAAAATAACCCTCATGATGCTTCGAAAAATTATTATAAATAATTATACTAAACCAAGCTTTCTGAGATGATAGCTGTCAAAAGTATCTTTAATCTTTAGCATTGTTTCATACTTCTTGTCAATAATATCAAAAGAGTGCTATTTTTGGCTTCTGCATAATAAGCTGCTGAGACAGCTTGGACGTATGTTATGAACAATTAGATAACCTTAATATTATTCAGGTACAAACTCATTTTCTCAGTTTATGCTCTCTACTTATCAAAAGAATATCTCAAAGCAGGTGTAGTTGAAAATTGCTCACCGCAACATGTGAAGATCCACCCATTTTTCAATTCATAACATCATCATCTCATCATTCAATCTGAACTTCCTTCTGGTACAGTTTTTTTATTTCTTTTGAAATAAAAAAATAAAATGAATGAGGAGGGGGGAAGAGAAAGTCATTTCTGATTCATCCTACCATAAAATAAAACGTTATCTATATCTTCAGTGAAAACAGGAAATGATTTTTTTTCATTTGAGTTTAAAAGAAGGAAAAGTTTATTTATTTATTTAGTTATTTAAAAGAAACTCACTCTACAGATAGAACTCCAGTTACAGAGTGCAGAAACTAAATGAGCATCAAACACACAGAGAACAGCAGTCTCAATCAATGAACGCTAAAGATATTTAAAAAACCCATTGGAACATCAAAGGTTGTATACAATCGTCATAAAAACATTAAAAATATGGTGAGAATATAAAAGTTATAATCATTAAACCATAAAAACAAATACCGATTTTCAAATACAGTCATCTTAATAACATAAAAACACATTAAAGATTCATGAATTAAAATGAATAAATTTAAAAAAGTTTAAAAACATAAAGTATTAAAACTTATATAATAAAAAATATATAAAAAAAATACACACAATCACAAAACTATTAAAAACACACTAGGAATTTAAAAGTTGTAAACACTTAATCTCAAAAACACGTAATGGTATATTAAAAATATCAAGTTCCGCAGATAACCTGTTTAAAACTCTATAAATTCTCCATTTTTTTATTTATTTAAAGAAGAGAACAAACACACATTAAAAAGACAAGAATATAATTACACAGTACAACGATTGAACACAGACGCACAAAAAATATTAAAAAAACATTTAAAAAAACGATGCAGAACTACAAAAATGAATGTAATAGAGCACAAAAAAATTAAAACGCATGATAAATTTAGAAATACCGAGTGTAAAAAGGCAAAAGTAAACATTTCATGAATTAAAAAGTCGTAAGCAATTCAATTTAAAAGCACCTATAGACATATGAAAACGTCAAGTTCATCAGAGAACTTGTTAGAAATTCTATAAAATTAGTACAAAGACAACTTGTCCACATAGTTAAATCGCGAAAATACATTTTGAAATAAACTTTTGTTTCTTAAAGATCTGTAAGGCACAGCACAATGTATGGAGCTCAGTGTATTATTGAAATCAATCAAATCATTAATGACTTTGTAAAAGAAGAGAACACAAGAAATATCACATCTTGAACATAAACTAGGTATATTAAAGATACTATAATATTCATAACGAATAAAAAATATAAATTTGTAGAATTATTAAAATATTTAAAGAAAAGAAATTAATTAGATAAAATCGTTTGGTCATAAAAGAAATTAATTTAAAAATATCGTTTGGCTGAAAAGGAAATTAATTAAAAAATCGTTTGGCATTAATTCTTTTCTAAAGGTTATAAAAATAGCGTGGCAACGATATATTTGTCTTTTGCTAACGTTGCCTAGCAACGGAAAAGAATAATGATGATTGAACTTGGAATTCGATATAAGTCAGTGATGTAACGTTTGTGATGTAAATGTATGTGTTTATTTTACATGTTTGTGCTGTGGAAGATGTCCAATGAACATATTATTTTTGATAAAAAAAAGGCTCTACGATTATTCATGCTATGCTGAAATACATTACAATACCAAGTAGACGTGAAAAGGATATAACCTGCACGTAAAATCCATTTTTCTCGTAAAGTAAATATCATAAGAAGATAATTGAATTCGCTCTATAATTTCAATTTTATTTCTGTTTTGGATCCCAGATAATGCTGCAATATTCAAGATTGGATCGGACATGAGTGTAGTACGACAACTTTAAAGCAAATTCGCTGGAAAATTCCCTAGTTTTGCGCGTAAGAATTCCTACGATATGCCTTAGAGACCATGACATCAACGTCTTGAGAAAAATCAAGTTTAGTGTCAAAAATGATACCAAGATCAGTAACTGAATTTGAGCGGGATACAACAAGATTGTTAATTTTAGAACTCTAAGTCAAAGGTTGAGGTTTTCGAGTATATCTAAGAATAGTGCATTTTTAAATATTCAGAAGTTGCTTGTTTTCGTTGCACCACTCAAACAAATAGTCAAGATCTAAAGAACAGCATCTAAATTGGATCATATTTGCCTAAACAATTTCAAGTCGTCAGCAAATAAAAGATATTCAGAGTACTTTAAAACACAACAAAGGTCATCCCTACTAATAATAAAGGAGAATGTGTGTGTGCCTGTGTGTGTGTTGATGTTCTACAGGTCAGGCTGCTGGACTTAGAGCTACGAAATTTGGCACAAACATACTTTGGAGGGTTTGAATGTGCACCTTGTGGCCCGTTTTTGAAATTTTAATTAGAATTTTAATGAATTAAAAATTATGCGAAATTTTGGTGTTTTACTCAATAACTTCCGAACAAATTACAGCACAAAAATCATTTTTTTCATTAACTGATAGTGCAACAAATTACCCTTTCAATGATCAATGGTATCAATTAAGTTGCCGTGCAATTTATTCTATAATTGTAATAGGCTTTGAAAAAATTTTTTGGCATAATTTACGACAATATTTTTCAGTGTTGCAACGCAATTAAAACCGTTTTCATTGATTAAACAAATATTTAATTGCTTGTTTCTCTTTAATTGTTGAAATTTGAAGTAATATCTTAATACATTTTGATTTCATATTTTATTTCATCAAAATCGTTGTGGAATCTGTAAACCAAGCTCTCTGAGACATTACGTATATTAAAAAATATATCCACTAAGCTGAATGGTTATGTTTTCATTCTTTCTTCAGCGTGTTTTAAATTAGCTAACATGCCGCTGGCCATAAAATACGCTGCGTCGTTTTAAATGTTGAAATCGAATGCATATTTTGCAAGCGAAATAAGAAAGTGAAGATGACGCCGGCAACATGCAATTAGCTGCTACATGTCATGGTTAGTTATTTGACTCTATTAGGGACATTTATGTAGACAATGAACAGAACAGGTACAAAGCCATTTACTAACAGAATCTGAAGTTTAAAATTACGTTGTTAAAGCAGCCATGAATATAAAATGATACAAGATTCAATTGAAATCATATTCCGGCGAACAAGCTGGTCGCCGAAGGCGGCTAGTTAATAAATAAAATAGAAAGCAGAGGTCCAAGATTAGAGCCCTAGGGGATATCAGACGTATTTGAATACTCATGAGAAATGGCATTATTTAAATAAACATATAGGCAGTAGCGGCTCGTGCATTAGGGCTGCAAAGCTGCAGTCTCCCTGAAATTATTTTAAAAGCTTTCATTTTCTTTTTTTTATTCTAATTGG
Organism: Araneus ventricosus; assembly: GCA_013235015.1. Taxonomy (NCBI): domain Eukaryota; kingdom Metazoa; phylum Arthropoda; class Arachnida; order Araneae; family Araneidae; genus Araneus; species Araneus ventricosus. The sequence goes on along the minus strand of BGPR01024435.1, from coordinate 13,440 downwards.
CTTACTTTCCCAGTTTGAGAGTTCAATGATCAACGAAAATGGCAAAAAAGTAATAAAAAACGCAAAAGGAAGACAGAAAATCAATCAAACATCAAGAGAGAGACAGACCAGAGCTGCAGATAATTTTGGCATCCCAAAGACCGAATTTGGGAAGATCTCATTCCGGAGAAAAAAGCAACCCTTTCTCCTCTTGAAATTAGATTCCCCTGATCTGCATTTTTTTCAGATCTCGATTGGAGCGACTTCCTCATTTGGCGTTGTTTAGCTTCTTCTCAGTAGTTCAGCCGTTAAGTAGTTTTTGAAATCAAATTCAGGAGGAGTTGAATTTTTTTGCTCCTTTATGTTTTTGGGCTACTGATTGCGAATCTGAGGTTTGCCACCAAAAATGTTTGTTGGAATTTTAGTTTTAGCCAAAAACATGAAAAAAAAAGTGGTTTTTTGCAGATTTTGTTTCTAACTCAAAAACTATTCATTTTTAGTATATTATCATTATATGCCAAAATAATCAGCAGAGAATTTCATACAACTTAGATCTATACACTTTTTGCGGTACTGCTTGTTTCTGAACTGACGAGCCGCCACTGCATATAGGATCTGATTACATAAATAAGAATGAAGCCAATCAATCAGATTTACATGAAAACCAATACCATGTAACTTATTGAAAAGAATGCCAAAATCTATTGAATCAAAGGCTTTCGAAAAGTCGGTGTAAATAACATCAAGTGGAGAGCCAATTTCAAATGAAGAAATAATCTTATTTGTCAAATATAATAAACTTAAAAATCACCCGTTATGGTATGACGGGTGCAAATTGCCTCTTCATTCGAGAGATTTCCCGTCAAATCTGTGGTGTTTAAATAGATATACATGCGACAGAAATATTTAACACTGATTGAAAACAAATAAAATAAACATATGTATTATGACAGAAAATATTTTTTTATTTACATATTATTTACATATTTCTTTCTTCAAGAAACCTCTTAGTAAACAACTTTCAGTATGAAGTATTTTTCGTTGTTTAACAGATCCTTGTACTTCAGATGTCTTTGTGTAAATTTTAACGTTGCCGACAAATATTATCAAATTATATCATCACGATCGCAATAAATAATCAGATGCATCGTGGCGTCCAAACTATATCACGCGCATGATATACCACTCACGTGATTTACTACTTTCTATTAAAAAACGGAAATTAGTTTGAAATATATGATTAATATAATTTAAAATTTCTCGGGAACTATTGATCATGGCGAGATAAATTTTATATCAATCGATAGCAAATTTTATTTCACTATTTTAGAGCTATTAAATTTGAAATTTGAACGACAATTACTCTTTTAAATTTAAAATTGCTGAAATTTAGGTTCTCTAACAATGAAATAATGCTGTTTAACGTCTCGCAGTGCTATGGCGCGAGTTTTGTTGTTGGTGACGTCAGAGCGTTACCGAGAGATCTGAGCTATTATATTAGTAATTAGTGGTTTTTGAGAGTTTTTTAATTAACCCATGTTGAGATAAGGAAATTAGTTTTTCCACCTGGTGTAAAAGCGTTTTATGAATTTTAATTTCGAAAATTTCAGACAAAAGACTTAAAATAGCAATGGATCGATAATTTTTACAATCTTGTGTATTACCTCTCTTAAAAACAGGAATAATTTTGGAAACTTATTTCAATTATAATTTGACAATTTTTTTTTGTTGTTGTTGAATAAAGTTTCTAAGCACACACATCCAAACTGCAAATCGGATATTTTTATCTCTGGAGTCAGGGTGTGTCGAAGTGTAAAGTAAAGTAAAATCTGTTATTACTGCTGTACATGAATCATTCGACTCCTTTAATTCTGCAACTGATGAAACTTTCCATCTTTATTTACACCCCCGTTATATATGTTGCCTGCGACATGATTCTTGGATCATTAATTATCATTTGGATCTTTGACAAGTCAGGTTTTGAAAAATATGTAACACGCTAAGCCAATAATAGTCCAATGTTTTCTACCACGGATCAAAGAGGAAAATCTTAGAACTCACAAAGATAACAATTAATGAAAAAATAAATTTAAAAAAAATTATATCGACAGTTCTTCTTTTAAAGTGGGATGAAATGTTCCAGCTATTACCTCAAAAGTTGAAAAAAAATAACTAGAATGCTGGATGCAGAAATTTTAATTTTAATTCTTAAAGTTTTTCAGAAAAACTGACTTCCTTTAAAAATTTCTCAAAATTCAGTAAATTACGGTAAACGTTCAAAACAGGTTTCATTAAAGCGGTGATTTAAATTGGTTGTTCTATCCGATTGGTCAATAGTGAAATCAACTTGTTAAAAGAATAGTGGAAGTATATTTAAAAAATACAAAAATAATCCATCAGGACACCTTATTACAGAAAAGATAAAAAAAAAACATTTTTATGGGAATTTCATTAATTCCTTGAATGGCGCCAAACCTTCTTTAAAAATTAAGCTCATTATACATGAAGATCAGTTTATTCAGAAGATTATATATTATAAGTCAGAAGATATCTTTAATGAATAAGTTTGATAAAAATACACTTTTATAAGTGAATAAAGTAGAAATTATTTTTATTTTATTTTATACTCTTTAGACTTTAATTTATACGTTCTTTTATAAATATTAGGAAATCTGGAAATAATTTTATCTCAAATCCCTAAAAGGTGGCGCCACTAGTACAGATACAAAATCTAATTAATTTAATTGATTAATTGATAATTTTGTTCCGAAAATAGTCAAATAGTGTACTATCATTGTCAACACACAATTGTCAAAAATTTCGAAATTTAATATATCAAGCCCTAATACCATAAAAATATTCTGCGATATTCATAGGATGTTTTGTTGTATGTTGTACCGTATAATACAGATATCGTAGAGCGTTTTGTGCTAATAGGCAGTAATGAGTGAAAAAATGATAACAAAATTCCCTCTTTAAAAACATGAAACAAATCACGTTAAATAAAATTAGTTAAAACTCACAATTTATTTTGAAAAAACACAAGTGATAAAATGGCATTTAAAATTTGAAGCAAAAATATTAGAAGAAATCCAAATAGATATTTACTATTATGTTTGGACAGCATAAAATAAAATACAAATTTAATGGTCACATTTATTTCAATTTACATGTTATCAGTTCCTTTCTCGGTTTTCAATAAAGTACTTCGTATTGTTAACGTGGAACATTATTGCAAAGTAACCGAGATCGAATATCACTCTTTCATATATACCGTAAATCATACCACATTTCAGTCCAGATAATTGACTAATTCCCGTGCAGAAAGTACCATTGTCTATAACTCAATGATGAAATTAATTGTTCTGTTGGCGCTCGATTAATTTTGTGGATATAATTAGAGTGGGAAGTAGCTGTTGGCGCCACCTAGTGACCACCCTTTGAGCATGAATCAGCGAAGCATTAGACGGTAAGTGTGAATTAGCAACAAAATGACTTCCGCTTTGGTGGAAGTTACCTTCCTGTGCTGTGTTTCAAGAGGTGCCGGTTTGTTCCTGATAGTCACTGGAATAATAAAGGATACAATAATGCACTTTTTCTCCCTCCTGTTTGGTGTGAAATAAGCTGAAAATTTAAGATTCCTGTACATGTCTTGTTGTAAGATGTCTTGAGAAAATTACTGGTTAAACTATGTAAGGATAATAACATTCTTCACTAAGGATAAAAGTCCTGAATAAGGAAAACAATTGATCTGCAGTCGTGTCGAAAAGTTAAGCGTAAAAAAAGCAGCAATTTTCAGCAAAATGCGAAAAATTTTGATTTAATATGGATGCAATCTTTCAAAATCAGTTGTGGAGAATTGTAGGAACTCATATTTTGTAGTGAAAAATTTGGTCACGAGGGCATTTAAGGGACCGACCAGAAAGTGATGGAGAAAAGAATTATTTGAGCTCATCCCGTTTCAGAAAGAAACTGATAATGTTTTTCTACTTTCATCAATGGTTTTGTTTTCTGCTCGCAATAGCAATTATATTAGGGAAAATATAGAGGTTTTCTTAAAAATTCTTAATTTTTTTCACATGTTTCTTGCTTATAACGTGCAGAGTTTTAATGAAATTATACGAAACTTACAGGATACGTGACAATATGCCAGCTATGCGTTGTGTTGAAATTGGAAGTAAATACTTTAAATAATCAGGAAAATATTATTTGTTAAATTGAAATGTATAAAGGTTAGAAATATTCTTAATACCAATTCGTTGAAAAATCCTCATCATTATATAATCTGTCGTATTTATTTGGCATTCAAATTATGAAAGAAAAATATACTTTGTTTCGCATATAATCAGTTAAAAATTATTTACTACAAATACTCATACTTCCTTGAATATTCAAAGTGTTTACTTCGAATTTTAACATATAGTTTCGACGACTTATTGTCACATCTTCTGTAAGCTGATATAATTTTGTTGAGAACTATGCTTGTTATAAGCAAAAGACTTGTAACAAATTCTTAAAGAAAACTATCTTCCCCAATATACTCGTATGTGCTATTTTAACGAAAATACATGTAAGTATTGCGCAGAGCAGACAAAACAATTGATTAACTGAAAATTAAGTTCTGCTTACGATAAAACAGTGTATTGTCATGGAGAGTACAGAAGTGTACAAAATTTCAAACTTGTAACTCATCAGGTAGTGAGTGAAACATCGATTACAAAATTCATTACAAACATGAAACAAGTTAAATAATAATGTAAAAAATGAAGAATACCTGTCCTGTATAGCAGAACAAATTGGCACCTTTTGTTGCTAGAGAAACGTAATTTTGTATTTTTTTTAAAGAGCGATGCATCCCAGATAGCACGTAAGTTTGCAGCAAGCTTGATTTTGACTTGTCATGGCAAAATTTGACGCGTCAAACTTGAATCGAACTTGTAGCAAGTTCGATGTGACAAATAGCGCCACCTCTTTCCAAATCAAACTTGTTGCAATTTTGCAAAACAAGCTTCCTGAAAAGATAGCACAATAAAGAGATAATTATCTTTGTCTCTGTTTTAAAAAACATCCGATTTTTAATAGCATCTCCTAGACCGTAATTCTTTTTTTATTAATTCAATAAATCAATGATAATTTGTGAAAAAGATAACTTTTTTATAAAAAAATTTTTTGAAACATTTTCCATCTTTTTACTAAATATATCACTCTCACTTTAAGGAAAACTATATCGCCTTTTTCTTAATGTTGAAATTTTAACGTTTATAAACAAAATTAAATATAAAAAACAGTCAGTGTTTGTTGAACAATAATAACTAGACATTTTGTCCCATTTTAAAGTAATTACTTTTGAACTCTAATTTCATAATTTATTTTACTAGCAAAACGTAGTTATTAGCAAAAATCGCTCTCTCTTTGACTTCAAATCATATTCTCAACTCAAAAAATTAATGAAATCCAGAAAATAGTTAAAAATAAATCGTATACGAATCGAAGCGAACGATGTATTAGCGAAATCTATCTCCTCCTCGCAGCGTTCGACTGGCTCAATGGTTAGCGTCTCCGCTTCGGAACCGGGAGGTCGCGAGTTCTATCCTGGGTTGTGTTTCGTACTTTGTTTTTGCTTTAATTTGCAATAAGTTTGCACGGCAAGTTCGTTTCATGGTGACTTCGGAGCTTTCGTTAACTTGCTGCAAGCTTACTGCGAGCTTGCACTCTTGTCATGACAAATTTGTGGCAAGCTTGCTGCAAACTAAAATTGCTATCTGGGATTGTACTAATAAATGATGATTAGATAACAGTGAAAATAGAATATATATATTGATGATAAGCTATGTATTTATTCATATAATAATGGCTTCCATCTACGCCATTCAATATTTATGATTCAGTTTAGTTGAAATATTCATTTCATCCAGCATTTCGGCTTATCTCTCGGTTCTGCGGTTTCTCTAACGCTATTTAAAAATACTCCCGAAGATTTATTCAACTGCATTACATTAAATCTTATAACCTGAGTGGAATTTCGCACCTATAAGATAAGGTAATTGTCATTCATAAATTAAGCCATCAAAATTCTTCGGCATATCGCCTAAATTTTATGCATTACATATAAACTGCATTAAACACGACATTGAACATTAGTTAAAGACGGGCTTTCAGATGCAAAGGTAGATTTGGGATAAATATCGTATTTATTAAATTAGTAATGCACTCCGAAAGGGATATGAAATTCTGGTTCAATGAAGGAATATGACATTCATGTTATTACAGATTTATATAATTGTATCGAAAGAGATAACTAATTAATACAGTTAATTAATGTAATTACCATGAAAATTGATTTGATATTCAAAACCACGATTTAATAGCTGTGTGTATAGATTTTAAAAAGTTGATAAAGATTTATATTAAAACTGCTTAACATGCGTAATAAAAAATTAATTTATTATATATCAAGGTATTAGAATAAAAACAGTTTTTAAAACACTTATTAGTGTGCTGAAAAGTAGTTAAATCTTTATTATTTTCTACTTCTTAAAGTTTAATTTATAATTTCTTAGAAATCCTGTGGAATCTTAAAATCGATTGTGTCACTACAGTGGTATGGGAAAAAAATTTAATTTGTGTTTTTCTGCTACGATTATGAATACCTATTTCGACCAGAAAGTGTTTTGTTACGCTTGCGTTTGAATGCAAATAAATGCGGAAACAGTGGGATTCGGATAGATATATGAATTGTAGCAAACTGAATTTCAGTTGCTCTTTAAGAGAAACTTAGTGATGAAGGAATTGATATTTTTAAAAATTGAATCTTCCAATAGTTTTATTGAATTGTATAAATCTTTAATATGCTGAATACCCAAGCATACTAAAACATTAGGTTCAGAATTTAAATTGCTGTAAATTAGGCATTGTTGCGGTTGCGGTGCTTTGATTTTGCTTGTAGATCACCAATTACAATTACTACTCTGGAACTAATGCTGAAAAAATGCGTTTACTGAATAACATTTAGTCTTTGGTGTTGTGTTGATTTAGGAATGAGGAAACAATATTCGAAGATTAAAATTCAGTATTCACGCCGTTATATACAAAATATATATAGTTTCATAGAATCACCTACTGAATTCGGTTGCAAACTCAATGGTGAGTAAGAATTGATATGAACTGCATGTTGCAGTAAACACAAGTGTGTCTCGGAGAGGTGGAGACAAAAGCGAAAAGTAAACATTTACTTTTCGCTATAATATAACGTCATGTTATGAACCTAAAACAATTAGAGAAACAAAATAACTATATTTTTGGAATAACAATTATATTAATATACTAGCAGTTACCCGCGACTTCGTGCGCAAAGAATTTGAATTATTATTATTATTTTTTTAATTCACGAAAGTCAATGTTTCGTTACATGTTGAAAGAGGAAATTAAAAGTTTTGATGGTTGATACTACATAATTGGATGACTAACAGGAGTGTACTGTACTTTTGTCTACTGTTATAGTTTTATAGTTAGGTAATCTGTTTACCTATCCGAACACACTTCTGTATACTACGTTTCTTGGTTTACGTTTTTTGCACGGGTGTAGAGGTTTTGTGAGTTGGACATACGTTTGAACATATAATTGTCCATGCGAAAAATACGGTTTTACCAATTCTACGCCTGCACCTTTGAGTGTCTGGCCTTGAGCACGGCAAATGCTAATTTTAAAGCGAACCTTTTAAACAAGGATGGTAAATCTTTCGGTATTATCGGAATGCGTGGAATAAAAGCACTCTCTTCTCGCTATGCCAGTCATAACAGAAGCTCACACGGTGTTTGGACCTAGGTGTGTAATTTGTAACCGTGTGCCAATGCACAGTCTCGGTACATCGAGGTTGTATCAATAGTACTGGCACACCGACTTTTAATTTCAGCTTGTCGGAAGGTACTCCTGACAATTCTAAGGAGTTGAAGAACTCTAGAGGATATAATGTTACTTGTTATTGTGTGTGTGTGTGTGTGTGTGTGTGCCCATTATGGTATCTACAGATAGATATTCTATAATATCTCCCTTTATTTTTGATATTTTTTTCATTTATCTGACCTAAACTTTCATTAGTCAGTACCAAAATTACCCATTCAACAACCATTCTCTATTCCTCATATTAACTTGCAGTGCAGGATAAACTTTGCTTATCAGTTCCTCTGCGCTATGAACAATTTTGAAAAATTACCCTTTCAATTTAATACACTGTTTGAATCTCTTTTCAACCGACCTTTACCAATTTTCAAAAGATTAGTCCTGATTCAGTGTCGTTGAACAGTTGAATTCTTATATTCGTAGTGAGTTTAATTTTTATGACATGCTTCCATAATGCAGACTTCTTTAAACATGCATTTAATTCATCCAATAACGGTGTCCCCTAGTTCTTAAAGGTTCAATCTGTCTAAAATCGCCTGACATTAATACCGCAATCCCTCCATGATTCTTTGGTTGTTATTAATACCTTTCACAGTTCGATCAACTGCTCTTTTATGGGATATTGAACATTCGTCCCAAACCGACAGCTTACAATGTTATAACATTCTACAGCTCTCACTACTGTGTCAGCAGATTTTTTTGTCTTTACGAATTTAAGCTAAGCTAATTTCAGTATATTGAGAAGGAAAGACTTCCAAGTACCGTTAGGAGCATTCTGAAAAAATAACCACCTTTCTCCACTTTCAATCTGTTGCAAAACACTATCGAAAACTTTTTTTTTGTCCTGAGTTCAGCCGTGGAACGAACTCAGTTAGTCGCTATTACAATTTTTCTGTATCGTAGGGCAGTTTCTGCATTAGGTCTCTAATAATTTTCCTCTATCCTACCCGGTCTACTCATTCCAAAACTCTATAGATCTTTAACAGTTATCGCAATATCACTTAGTCTTCTACCTAATTTAATTCTCCGTTACTGAAAATTACATCATTGTATTCAATGGTATCATCAGGCCCTTACAATCTGTGGAATATATCATCCATCATACTATATGTCATCCGCTTCTATTCTACCATTCAAAAGAATACATAAAACAGAATATATCTTCGTATTTTTTCCTTTAGTTATAATTAATATTACTTTTAAAATTTTAATCTAAAAACTCTTGCAACTATGTCATATCTATCAATAGATTTCTGTCTCGGCGTCAATTTATCGACAATTTCTTGAATTCCTATAAGGAAAAGATACAAATATAAATCACTAAAATTAAGTAGACTAAAAACTCAAAGAATTAAAATCAAGCGTCGAGTTGAGTAATTTCAGTTATTATTCTACAAATTAATTATTTAATTCTTTTATCAGCAAAATCACCTAATCGCGGTTTTCTTTATGTTCACGTGATGTTTGACTTAAAAAATGAGTTATTGCACATGCTTACGCTTTTCTAAAGGATCACTTGACAGTTGATTTTAAAAATAAGTTATTCCACATGTTTACGTATTCGTGAAGGATCACGAGCCAATTGATTGAAACATAAAGTAATAATCTTCATCGGTAATCGCTAAGTCAATGGGTCTTTCTCTGTTAATTATTTAATGGTTGTTTGTAGTCAAAAATATTGCATTTATGATAAAATCACATATCCTATGTCCGTTCCTAGGTTTCAAGCTACAACTCTACCAATTTTAATCAAAATAGGTTTGGTAGTTTGGCCGTGAAAGTGTCACAAATAGACATACACAGTTTCGCATTTATTATATTACAATTATTAAGGATGATACGAGGAATATTATTTGAGAAATATGATCGATTTATATTTTACACAACAAGTTTCGGTTTAATTTCCGAAACGGTCTTTCTTCCTATCTCGTTATCCTTGCATTAGAATTTTCACTTCAAAAGAGCTGATAAGTGAGAGTCTTATCAGTTTAGGTGCACGTGGATGGAAATGATAAGACAAATTGTGCGGATTCCTAATGATATGACTTTATTGCACAAAAGAGAGAAAATGTTTTTCAAGTGGATTCTGAAACGTATCGATATTAACTTATTGAAGTCCATTTTCAGTGTTGAAAAGAGAAACGTCTCTTCAATAAAAACAAATGAACGTTTTGTGCTATTGAACATTTGACAACAATTCTTTCCGAACATTTGTATCCGGAACAGTAGACTCGACTCTCAAATATCCAACTAGCAACTGTCCGGCCTCTATACTATCCGGCCCTGTTAAATACAATTATCCGTAGTAAAATGAGTAATAATTTACTTCGCCAACATGTAACGCGAGAGCGTCTGCTAATGCGTAACAATTATTTACAGCTATCAGTTCTAATTCTTCATATAAGCCTTACCTTTGCATATTAGGGAAATTATTTAACAACTAGAATATCACCCGTCATGATATGACGGGTGCCAATTGCCTCTTTATTCGAGAGATTTCTCGTCAAATTTGACGTGTTTATATAGATATATATGCGAGAGAAATGTTTTACATTGATTGAAAACAAATAAAATAATCATATGTTTTATGACAGGAAATATTTTTTTATTTACATATTATGATTTCTGTGATGTGATTTCTACCCAATGGCAAAACACCATAAGTCATCAGCTAATCATAGAAAAGCTGCAGGCAAATATCAAAAGAATATGTTTTTGTTGCTGATTGTGTTGTAACCGCAAATAATGACATGTTAGGCTCAGACATACGACCTTTTGCACATTAAAAGATGAGATACATTGTAAAATCAGACCAAAGAACATAGTCTTTCGTATTATAAAAATAATTGAACTCGGACTATTTACATTGTATTTATACAATATGTTGTTCAGTCAAACATTTCTGGCGCGAGAATCCGTGTCTCGAGTAAGAACATCTTTTTTAAATAAATAGTAAAATCCTACAAAATATCGTTCATCCAAGATAGTCTCAATTTCGTCACAACCTCGTCTTTTAAACTTTCATTACCCTTTTGGAATCAAATTCAGTTAAATTAATCGATGAACTGTCAAATGAATTCTGAAAATTTTAAAATGGAACACTACATCAGTAACAGATATGTGTACAAAATTTCAGATCTCTTCTGCATTAGGAAGTGAGTGAAAAATGGATTACGAAATTCCATCTTTACAAACATGACACAAGTCAAGTTAAATAAAAGGATGCAAAATTATTATTTTTTTAAATAAATGTTTTGTTTTAAGCTTATATGGATTGCATTGTAAAGAAAAGAATTGCAATTAAAGAGAAACTATAAATTCCTGGAATCCTTACTACTTCGGCAATATTGGGTAGTGAGTGACTACTCGTCGCTACAACTATTTTAGATTTTCATTACTAAGTAATGAAATTGCTAATAGATTAACTTTTTTCTTTCTGAAATATTTTTCACTTTGAACTTGCTACTACATAAATTGCAATGCAGCCAATAACAAATAAAAGATGAAAATGTGAAATTTTAGTGTTTAGAATTTAGGAAGTTGATGTATCAACATCAGTTACGCTCATTAACCCATTACATGCAGAAAACAGAACATTGAGAATTCGAAATCCTCATTTTTATGTGTTTGCTTACAATAACAAGGATTAAATATCTAAAAAGGCGAAGAATAAAGATGAATATCCAAAAAGATAAAAATCAATAGAAGAAATTTAATTGGCTCCAATACATTCCGGAATGGGTTCAAGCCTTAGAGGATATTAAATCAGACCTTAAAGTCTTTTTCCTCTACAGAAAACCTATTCCAGTTTTGAATCTGCATGGATGAATGGCCTCTGATGAAATCATCCACCGGATTATTACTTCTTATCGTTGTCTGCCATTATTTTTGTATTTTTAACTCTTCCACAAATAAAATTGCCTTTATTAGTATTTTTATTTATTTTTTACAACAACAAGCTGCTTAAAAGCGTTCTCGTTATTTTCTGAAACTTATTCAAGAAACGATCTAAAATTCCCTGACTTTGTGCTGAAGTGCAAACCAATTTCAAGCTCTAAAAGTAACATATGAATATTTAATAAAATTTTAAAACTTCTTTTTAGTTATATAAAACTTCTGAAATTACATTATTAATAAGAAAATGTTTTCACGCCTGTAAAAAATACATTTGATCAAATTCAAACTTTTATTCAGAGAAAACTCTCTTAATTGTTACGTGAATTAGAAAAATAGAAATCCGTTCAGTCTTTCTACTGGTTTATGCTACGGCTACGGAAAATATATAATGAGAGCTCCAGATTTTCACCAATATTTGAAAGCCAACTTCCCGAATACTTGTCAATTCTCAATATAAAATTCTTCTCCTTTTCTGAGCAATCTTTCGGTGCTAACATTTATTTACACATAAAACCGTTAAAAGGTATCTTTTTGGACACAGAGCTCCTGACTTTTATTTTCGTATTCAGTCTATTGCAAAAATAACCCCTGCATGTAAGATTTCTCCAGAATTCAAAAATATAGTAAGAGAGAAGCAGTGGCGGACTGGGTCTGAAAATAGAGATTGCCATGAGTCAATAGGGGCCCTATAACATCTACAATGCCATCTTACATTATATTTAATTTTATTTCTTACAAATATAATAAATGAAATTAATAACAAACAATAATAAATTAATAATTATATTAATATTATTTAGTAATAATAATTAATTATAATTTAATATAATTTTTTTAGTTTAAAAATCTGTTATATTTATTACTAATTACAGTATTTATAAATATTATGCAATATTGGAAGTAAGAAATACCAAATATAATTACAGTTTTATAATTGAATATTAATTAATTTCGGTGGTTGTACTGTAATTTTGGAACTATATTGTAATTTTGAGATTTTTTTAAACCAAATTGAAAATAAAGTGCAAATTATTTACCATTTCAGTTTAAAAAAATATTTCTTACTGTCAAAGATTAACAACTCAAAAGTACAGAAGTGGTCCACTTCATTAAAAGTAAGCCAGCAAACTTTTGATTTCACTAGATGACTGTGCAAATTTATCAATAATTATTCGACATTCAAATTATATAACAATTCCATTTGAATAGAGAGTAAAATATAGGTTTCTAAGTTCTCCTCGGAAAATGAATTTCGAAATTTCACTAATATTATTACATTTTTTCCTCACTCGAAAATGGATTTCAAACTCCTTAAAGACAAAGTTCTTTTAAATTTAATTTAATATCCTGGGTGCCCATATCGACTTATGTGTAAGGGGCCCACTTGCCATCAGGCAAGCTGGTAACCTTGCTAGTCCGCCACTGGAGAGAAGTGATACCAAGTGACAGGAAGAGTGTTCCAAGCATAATCAAGTGTTCAATTTAAAATAAAATTATAAATTTTTAGGAAACTGAAGTATACTTTATTATTTTAACCGCCTGCTCAAGCCTAAACTATGTATAACTAATCCCTGTAAGCTTTGAGTTTGAAATTTATCTATACAACTTCTTTTTGGTAAATTTTATTATAACCATAAAGACTTATCTGAAGATGCATTACTAAT
>BGPR01024434.1:0-23244 GCA_013235015.1 Araneus ventricosus | reverse complement strand
GGATAGGGGGAAATATTCTACAAACTTTCCAAATTCGATAGCAGCTTGTGTTGAGGGGATAGAAAATAAATCCAATTCTGATTTCTCACAAATGGGTGAATCTTGATGAATAAGGTTAGCCATATCTAAGAGAAAATATCGCGTGTTCTCGCTTTCTTGGCTTTCGGTATACTGATTCTTTTCTGTGGTCGTCTTCGCTTTTTATTCCTTTTTCCTGAACCAATCATCGTTTTTACTTTTGATGCCGCTTTATCTGTTAATATTTTTCCAGCTTCTTTAAAACGTCTCTGAGCGTCCTGTTTGGGTTTATCCCCTCGTGAAATCTCACTCATTACATCTAATCCACTTTTCAAAATCTGCTTCCCTATTGCTTTTGCTCCCGATTTAAAAAGGGGTATAGCAGATCGGAAAAATGAGCGAAACAAGCCGCCCACTCCTCCATACCCTGATTGGTATGCAGCTCCACGATAAAAATCACGTCCATTCCCAGTCTGTTGTAAATAATAATCTTCGAAGGATTTTTGACAGCATGTATATGGGACGCGCATTATGGGAGATATTTCTGTCTAAGGTGTAGTTTCACGTATGAGCGCCCACGTTCAAATGGCGTTAGTTCGCCTCGGTGTGTCCTTATAACTATTTCAATAGTATCAATTATTTTCCGACTCAGAGGAATATAGTGAGGCCTATCGTATTGTACACAGACCATCTCACCGTCGCTACCGGTAACATTTACAATACGAAGTAAGGGTTCAAATACATCGCCAACGATTTGAGGTTCGACTATGTCGGTATAAAGAAATAAAACACGATAATGGGCACATGGATCAGCTACTAATGGTCTTTCAACTACAGTTTCGACGTTTGGATGATTTGAAACTATTTCTGTAGGATCAAAGCCTAACATTTGCGAAAGGCCGTCGTGTAAAATAACCCGAGCTTTTCCCTTGACCTTAATTTGCACTCGTTTAGTGCTTTCATTGAATTTGAAGGTTATCTTATCACGAAATTCTTCGAGGGCAATTCCTTTCAGAATGTCTGGGACAGTTTCATAAAATCCAGGTGGAACTCTGCGACCGATGACTTTATTGTCCCCCAAGTCGAAACCAATCAAGTTATTTTTTTCATTCACATTATACCAAGTGTGGGGATATATGAATTGAGTCAATGCGAGCTCCCACTCCCCATGAAGTTGAAGGGGGGAGGGAAGACGTGTGATATATTGCGATATTTTATTTTCAGTAAAATATGCCATTGAATTATCACTCGGAAGTGTCAAGTATAAACTCATGTTGAGAAATGAGTGCTATCCGCTAAAGACACGAGCTTTCATATGGCAGATATATTGGATGCTGTAATCCACTGATTAAATTTATTAGGGTATCCCTTAAACTTTACAAAGTATTCTAAACGTTTCTTTTTAGTTCTCTTCTTTAAAATTTTTTCGACGGGGAACGATTCTTTCAGTTTGACTTTTTGTAATTCTTGTAGATAAAACGTTCCTAAAACAGGTTCTCCTAGCAAATCTTTTATGCGATACACGGAAGGACTTCTTTTCACACATTCACTCACAACAAATAGTTCTTCGCTAAAGTTGGTCTCATAGCCCTTTTCGAAAGTGAGTTTCTTTTTAGAAATGCGAACAATATCCCCCACATTTAAAACACAAGTGGAGGGAGGTGACCTAATACTTTTTCTTCTTGTACTTTACTTCTTTACTATCTTTACAATCTTTTACTTTACAATCTTTTTGTGGTCATAAACTAGTATAAAAGTGTTAAAATACCTCAATGTGAAAAAATATATATTTTCTAGGCAAAAAATCGCGAGAAAATAATTTTGTCCGCTTTTTTCATGCAAATACCCCACTGTGCGCCGTCTTCAATAGTTTTTGTTTGAAGGGGTGAAATAAATCAATAAATTATAAATATCAATATCGTCAGTTAAATTATTCAACTTCGCTCTTTAATTTATATAAAATGGTATATATTACAAAAAACATAAAGTTTTAATTAGTTTTTTCTTCAAAAGTTAAGTAATCTAGAAATTAAGTAATATAAATGAAAATCTATGATTTCTATAATTTTCCAGAATACTCTCAAATTCATTTTTTATTCTACTTATTTATCAATAATAGGTTATAATTCTCTCAAATAACTTCAATCTTTATTTAATTACTAGTGTCTATCTATCTTCAAAGAATATCAGCTTTATAAAGCTAATCACATTGAACACACGTCACCTAATATTTTGTTGAAATGACAGAATTCTTCAGTAATTAAAAACAGCTTCAAGAAATTTAGTCAACTTGACTGTTTACTTAAAAATAAGTATCATTTATTTTTAAGTAAGGGGAGAAGAAAAAAGAGATGTAAAGAGATCAAAAATAGGATTCAATAAGAATATAATTTGATTAGCTTTTCTTCAAATAAATAGATTTTAAAGCAACACTTTTGTCAATCGTATTGCACTAATTTGCAACACAAATTTTATAAGATAAAAATCAAAATAAATTTAAAACTTGGCAATAGAAAAACAAATAAAATAAATAAAAATTACCGTTCCAAAGAAATTCAACACTGATTAATACAATTCTCTAGGAGTTTTTGCAACATTTGTTTAACTTTAAAAACTATTTAATGAGAGCTTAATAAATCCAACAATTCAAGACTTTCGAAATTTTTGATTATAAAATAACCACAAAGATATAACCCGCCCTGCCTTGGAACCCGGGTTTACTGAATTGACCGATCAAGCAATAATTTCTCAGACAAGGGAATTGATCGGACAGAGTGGAGCCACCTCCTCCAAGAGAAGAACCAAACTCCTCCAGGGTATACAGTAATAAACTCAAAAGTCAGAAGAACGCGCTAAGATTTAGATACATCTCCTTAGGAATGGTGTTAGTCCGTCCGAAGAGGGTAACGGTCTGCCCGACAAGAGAGCACGGTTTGACGGAAAGGGGTTGTAATGATGACCCTCTCAAACTTTAGCTAGATCTTTATTTATCTACTTGTTGAATAGGCGTGAACTGGATACAAAAATTTTCCCACACGAGGGAGCGCATAATAGGAGCCAAACAGCCACCAAACGAAAGAACAGTCGAAAATTACACCCCAAAAGGGGTATTATCAACTCCAACGGCAATACTTTATTTCCATAAAATCAATACAACAATATTACGTAAGGTTCAATGAACATACCAAACAAAAGTTACGAAAATTCATTATAATGTTTACACAAAGTATATCATTGGAATTTAAAAACTCTAGAGTTTCACAGTTAGAACAATTAAATTTTTACTCAGCAGCCACATTTTGTTCATCATTCTAAAATACTTATACACTGTGCAACCAAATCTCAATATAATGTGCATTGACAAATATATATATTCAAGAGAACATTTTCATATATAAAATATCTTAACCAAAATTCAACAAAAGAAAACTTATTTTCTAAAAAATTCACACTAAACCTCCCATTCTCTCATGGATCAAGACGTTACAAAACAGGTCTTTATATCTTATAATTTTCATTACTTTATGGCACTATATCTTTCAGATTAATTTCTTAGAATACAAAACTTTCTAATTGAAAGCATCACGTGATCGTTAAAATAAATAAACACATATTTAATTTTACTTCACTCTCATATGACACTAGAAACAATGTTTACTTTAATTCATAGATGTCCATCCAATCTATAGAAGAATATGAAAGAAATTATGTTTGTCTTTACCTTTTCAGGTGTATTGGTCCATCTCAAAATTTTAAAAATATCATTCGGCTTTCATTCTTTAACATTTTATGTCGCTTATAGCCCAGTTAAAAAAAAATCTGCAGAAATTTTTTTTTAAGTTTTCTTAAAGATTTCTGCAGATTTTTTGAAGACAGAAAAAAATCAGAATATTTCCTCCAATTTAATATGCTTAAAATCTGCAAAAAAAATTTTTATTATATTTTTCTCTAAATATTCTGCAGATCTTTTGAATACAGAAAAAATCTGCATTTTTTCTTCAATTTAATCTGCAGAAAATCTGCAAAAAAATTTCTTACTATATTTTTCTCTAAATATTCTGCAGATTTTGTAAGACAGCAAAATATCTGAATTTTTTCCTCAATTTAATCTGCGTAAAATCTGCAAAAAATTTCTCTTTTTTTCCCTTTAAATATCCTGAAGATTTTTTAAGACCTCAAAAAATCTGCATTTTGTCTTCAATTCAATTTGAAATTATTTTGCAGATTTTCACAAAATCATTAAACTTGACCAATATCTGTTGATTTTTTGAAGATTTAACTGCAATTTCATAATATCTGTATTTCTCTAAATACATATTTTGCACTATATTCTCTAATATTGCAGCTTTATTTTCCAAAGGATATAAAACAAAATTAGAATATAATTATCATTATTGTTTAATTTTACAGCAGACAGGATTTTCAAAAAAATTCCCAATCGAAAGTTGTCTTAGGCACTGATTTTTTTAATTATGCCACTGAATAAATGAATTCTTTAAAATAAATATTTGAGGTTTTACCATTTTAAACTTTTCCCTCATCATTTAATTAATTTCCAATTAGTTTTCCAATTGTCTTTCTGAATAGCTATTTTCCTCCAAAAAGAAGGGAAAAGTGGAGCTTGCGCCCTTTGGATGGAGAGAAAGCTTACCAGAAAGATAAAAGGTGAAAACGAATTTATTGAAACAGATAATCTAAATTATTGAACAAAAATATTACTAATCTCATCTATTACTCACCTCTACGACTTTGAAACACGTATTCTGACCTTCGTTGATTTTTACATCACTAAATGGCGCCACGAGAGCTATGGTGACGCTAAAACTCAAATAGATTATTTTACCCCATCATGTGTATTTTGGTGTGGCCTTGTGGTTAGCGTTCCTGCCTGCCAACTATAGGAACGCGGATTCGAATCCCGGACAGGATGAGTTTGAAATTTTGTCACAATCGACATCGTACAAGTAAGTTGAATCACAAATTAGATTAATTAAATTAATAATTAAAATTTGACTGTAGAAAATTCTGCCGAAAATTTGAAGGTATTTGGAACATATTTTTCTTCATTTTTCTATTCTACATTTTTTCGGCCGAAAATCTGAAGGTATTTGGAACATAGTTTTCCTCAGATATTCTACATTTTTTTCTGCCGACAATCTAAAGGTATTTGGAACATAGTTTTCTTCAGATATTTTATATTTTTTTCTGCAGAAAATCTGAAGAAAACATGTTCCAAATACCTTCAGATTTTTTACAGATTTTTTTTAGCTGAGAAGAATCATTCTTATAATTCCTACAATTATTTTTTTCGAAAATAATGGTTTATTTGGTAATATAACTTCAATTTTAAATCATTTCGTTGGATGGCTTTAATTCAATATATCTAATGTCGTCTATTAGCTATTTGAAATAGGATACGAAGATTTTTTTGCGTTATCTAACTGAATTATTACTCCATTTTAGCGGGCAAACCAACTGGTTGTATTTTTTATGAATGCTTTTTTACTCATTTTAAATTAAGATATCATCGTATGCATAAACTTTATAATTTTAATGTTGCTTTTTTTCAAAACTTATTTTCACTTAATGTTATTGCAGACAAGAAAAATAAGTGGGCGAAATAAATAATTATATATAAATGTAATGATATTTCATCATGTGCAATGTAGAATAAACATCTTAGTAAACAGCCAGTCGTTGAATTCCAAATCAGTTTATATAATTTACTTCATAAGTTTCAGTTGGTTTTGAATATATCTGAGAAATATCAAGCCATGATTTAAAATATAGACACAAAGCGCAGTCACCAGCGACAAAGAAACAAGCCATGCCGAAGTGGGCGTCTGGTTTAAAGGTTACAAGATTTTTAAGAAAAAGAAAGTTGCACCTTCGCAGGGAGATTAAATAGTATTGTAAGAGAGGGGAATTCCCGAGCGTTAGAGCGTTTGAAACTGGAATTCAGCCAGTTAAAGTGACATTTAATTGTGTGTTGGAGCTTAAGTAGAAATAATTTTACGAATTAAATTTTGAGTAGCGTTTTTTAAAGTTAGGAAAGTGTAAATTTATTACAATTTTCCCTCAGCAAGGCTCGTACGACAACAGGGTCCTTGCTATCGCAGATACTGAGAAGCTTTAAAAGTTTAGAAAATTTTCTTAAAACTTTGAAAGATTTATTTAATTGCTTGTCATGGCTTGATATTTATAAACATTAAATATGCAGAAAGATATCAAAATAGTTTCAATTGTACTTTATAAAACAGCAATATGAGAACAAAAGTAAATTCTTATTGTTCTTGGCTGAAGTTCTTGATGACTCTTGGTGCATGTAAAAACTCTAAATGTAAACAAATGAACAGCTATAAGTGAATCTAAAATTCAAACTGTTTCAAGAATAATTTTTTAAGCGAAAGAGATATGTATCAAATAGGAAAAAAATATTTATGATACAAAATGTTGGATATCAGTGGATCTTCATAAACAAGATTATCTTGATGAAATGTCTTTTTTTCTGAATTCAAAAAAATGTTAATGTTTTCAAGAGTGGCGATAGGTAGGTATGGCTATTAAAAATTATGACTTAATTTATTTTTGATAAAGTGAAGAATTTTCTGTTTAGGAGGAAAGATACGATGAGATATTATAGCCTTCAGAGATAAGCATTTTCGGTTTCTGATGGTCAAACTCTGGGCTATTTCCCACATCACAAAATCTCCTGAAAAAATTATTTTTTCTTTTTGTTTTTTAACAACCTAACTACATTCTCAAACTGTTATAGCAGTCGAAAGTAAAAACTGATCTCCCGAGGCCTCAGAATGGAAGGAGTTGGTGTTAATTTTTTTTTTTTGTTTTTTTCTTGTACATTAATTTTTTTAGGTAGAGTTAAATTTGTTTTATTTACTTTTATTTTAAGTCATGTAATATAAATTATTTTCCATGCTCCAACAACACACTTAGATATCATTTTACACAAAATTAATTTATGAATCAAATAAAATTTATAGGAATTTTAAAATTCTCAAGATTTTAAAACATTTTGATTTCTAAAACATGCAAGGCCATTTTTTCTAATAATAAGCATTTTTTAAAAAGAATAAGCTTAGAAACATCAAAATTGAAAATATTATAGTCAGCTTTGCATAATTATACTCTAAATTGATAAGTAAATATTTCTTATTCTTAATAAAACCTCTTATACCTCAACATTTATTATAGCGTTGATATCACCAAACCAAAACAAGAATAATTTCACTTTTTAAATTAATGTCAAAAATTATTATATCAAATGAAACATATGATTAAAAACAGAATGTCCCCAAAATTTTTAAATTAATATTTCTTTGTAAAACATCTTATATTCAACATGGATTAATTAAGATTTCAAAATTTATTATGAACACTGCAAAATTAGTTTCAAATCAATACTACTTAAAAATTTTACAAATCGATTTATGATCAATCAGAAAATATAAATCAATACTCAATTCATAATAACCTGTAAAAATTATTATCATAACTTTAGATCAACATATGTAATTTATTGAAAACATAATAACGACAAAAGAATTTTTTCAAATATGAAATTTAAAATCAAATAATACTCAAAAAATAGGCATTTTTTTGGTGCACCATGTCAATAAATTAAATTTTATACTATATCTGTAGATTCTTTTATTTTAAGCAGCTACAGTTTTTAATTATTAACATATGTAATCTTGTAACGCGTAGTTTTTTGAAACCGATAGCGCAGTGATAATCCATAGTTCTTGAAAACATTCCTTTTTGATGGAAAATAAAATCTAATGAATACACTTTTGAGGAAAAAAAATCACACATTTGTTTTCTCTATGTAGATGAAACAGAAGATTATATGGCAGATCCAAGCAATGAACTTTATTAACGCCTATTCTTTTATTGATGCAATTTTACGTGAAACAACACTTCAGCAGAATCGAGTGATGACAACTGGAACATGTCTGGACAGCATCCGACGAAAGGAATTCGAAATTATAGTAGAATCACATAAAACATTTCTGTAGAATTTTTGAGCTGGCATATGATATATGAAGAACTCGTTTAAAACTTGGAAGTTAGAGTTTAGACTTTTACTAACAGGAAATCCATTTTTCCCCATTACGCAGGTAAATAATGCTGGCGACTAAATGTAATGATATTTTATCATGTGCACTGTAAAGTAGACATCCTAGTAAACAGGCAGTCGTTGAAGTCCAAATCAGTTTATTTAATTTACTTTATAAGTTTCAGCTGGTTTTAAATATTTCTGAGGATTATGAAGTCATGATTTAAAATATAGACGCAAAGCGCATTCACCGGCGACAAAGAAACCAGCCACGCCGAAGTGTGCGTCTAGTATAAAGGTTACAAGATGTTTAAGGAAAAGGAAGTTGCACCATCGCAGCGAGATTAAGTAGTATTGTAAAAGAGGGGAATTCCCGAGCGTTAGAGCGTTTGAAACTGGATTTCAGCCAGTTAAAGTTACAGTTAATTGTGTGTTAGAGCTTAAGTAGAAATAATGTTTACGAATTAAATTTTGAGTAGCGTTTTTGAAAGTTAGGAAAGTGTTAACTTATTATATATATATTAATAATATAGAAAAGAAAATTATTAGTTTTAAAAATTTTTAAATTATGAAAATTAATTGCTCTGTCATTGCAATTTGCTACCACAGTTATAACGAAATTTCTTCAAAAAATATATTGTTCATTTACATGACATGAAGATATAAATATTTTTTTCTTTATTTATAGATGACTTATACAGATATATAATATAACCCATAACAATTTAAATCAATCAACTTTCCTCATATTAAAAATTTACTTCTAGAAATCATTATAGAATAAGCACAAGAGGAATTTATAATTTTTAATTAAAACACTAGGAAGTGGAAAAATGCAGCCCACAACAATGAATTCCAATTATTTTAAATTTTGATTCAAACACATAAACAGACATTTCGGCACATCCTTCTATTCATAGAAATTAAAATAAAACTTTTATTTCCCGCTTTACAGATTAGGTCGATGAAGGAATTGCCAAGTTATTTGAAATAAAAAACTTAAACTATCTATCTTTTACATTTGAAATGAGGTCAACTAAAACAAAGTAGAGCTATTTTAAATAGTAACCATTTTGCTATTTTCCAGCCTAGTATGACAAGAATTAGCAAATATCTATAATCACGCTTTTGTTTGACGGTAAAATATGAGACCACGACCCAAAATTCAGAAATGTACGCAAAAATTTCATTCATTATGGCTGTGAAAGTTGGTAAAGGGCTCCAGTGGAACTTCAAAAGGAAAATCTAATGTTTTTCGACTCATTGGTGGGATCAAAACAATGGAGAATAAGCACAAATATCTTCTTTCTTCTTTACTACTTTTAATTATCATCTATGCAATCAGAACATTTTCCTAGCAGCCTTTGTTGGTATAATATGAGTGTATTCAAATTTCAGTTCTTTACTGGTATTTCAATTTTTAATGTTGAATAAACTTTAATAAATTATTGTATTTTATTAATGCATCATTTGAAACTTTTCGTGAATTTAAGTCATCAATTCATGATAGACAAGAGAACATTTTAGCTAAGAATTTAAAACTTATTATGGCTATTTGAACGAAGTTGAAATTCAGCTTTTACATTTTAAAAATATCAGTAATGGAATGGTAGGTTACATTTTAAAAATGTCAGTAATGGAATGACAGGTTACATTTTAAAATGACAGTAAGGGAATGAGAGGGTACATTTTAAAATGACAGTAGGAAAATCTTAGCATCTTGGAGGTCAAAAATATTTTGTATTTACAGAAAAGCTTTATTTCAATCCTGTAATATATTACAGTTTAAAATATGTAACTTTGTTCAGATTACTATTCATTTATCATACCACAAAAAACATTCGCATTGTTATAAAATTATGTTTATTAATTCAGGACATTTTATGTAATTAAAAAATGTGTGCGAAAATTTTCGGCTGATGAACCGAATTATCTGAGGAATCCAGGATTCTGCAAACATAATTTCACTGTAAATACAGATTAAATTATTGAAACTGAGATATTAATTTCATGTACATATTTTAGAGAAGAAAATAATTCAAAGTGTATAATTAATGAATAAATTTTAGAATTACATATTAGGGAAACAATCACTAAGTCCGATCGCCAATAATTGACACTCATCTGACGCATAAAATAAGCAAATCTCAAAATATAGGATTAGGTTTCTGATCTCACAAGTGTAAGAGCTAATGAGTTAAATGTAGTATAACCATGCTATAATCCGCAGATGAGAAAAAAGACTGATTAAAATATAACAATGAGCATTTTATACAAAGATGTGCTTGACTAATGTGAAGAGTTGCATTCCTGGAAATAGAGCACTTTGAATTTGAAATATGCCCAATTGAATTCAGGGAGATTGCTTAGACACCCACCAATTTATTTTCCTGTCCTTTGAGATGTGGAATGACTTGTTTTTCAGTTCTTTCCGTTGCGACCGTGGCGGAGTATTGAATGCTAATTACTGAATCTCATAATTAGTACGGATCGAGATCACCTATTATGAGGGTTCTGTCTCTACCTTCAAATTCGCATTGTGGTAATTGTCTGTGTTAGAAAAATATTACAATTCCTTTGAAATATTTATAACTAACTGCCTACGGCCACCAGCTGGTTCGACAATCTTGTATTACTAATAATAAGGCAATTAAGATTGTCATTTTCAACATTTCAATTTTTGTAAACTGAAATCAATAATTGCAATAAGGACAAAGAAACGAATTTAAAAACTCAAACAGTGAACAAATTAATTAATATAACTGAATTTTAATTCTTTATACACGAAACGGAAATGTACAGGATTTTTTTGCATATAATGGACTTTGAGTTAATCCTTTATATTTAAGTGATAAAAAATGATAAGTAAAAAGATTTTTAAAAAAATGGAAAAGATAATAAGTAATGAAAAATTTGAAGTGCAATTATTAAATTTCTCAGCTAAAGATAATTTACATATTAAAACTAATTAAAACTCAAAATTACTAAATAAAGTTTTTTCTGTAAAAGAAAAGAGAATTGACTTCAAATTTTTAAATAATAGCCAATAATATCAAATGATAAAAAATGAACTAAAACAGGCATACGTTTGGATAATATTTATTCTCACTACGGAGCAAAGTAAAATATAAAAACACACACCACCATTCAACATTGTACAGCCAAGATTAATAATTTAGATAAAGACCAATGACTGCGATTAATAAAATAAAACCAAATTTACCATTCTAAAGTTATCTAGTAGGCTTAATTAATCGCCGATAATAACATTGTGGACAAAAATTTTGTAAAATTAGAGAAACATTTAGATAAGAAGACGATTTTAAAACTCAAAAGAAATGTTTAAAAATTACTGTGAAAATAGTATAAAGTAAAATAAGTAAAAGTTAAATGAGAGTATTGAAAGAATTTAAATCTAATGTTTCCTTTTAGGTAAGCAGAAAAGAGGGAGAGAAGATGAAGTGTCTTCCTGCGTCCTGCACATTGCAACAGGTAGAGATCGTCTGCCGTTGTGGTGATTCTCCGGCGTCCAGACCCACGTCTTCCTCTGGCGGTCTTATCCCTTTGATAATGGTTCCACAGCCTATGGATAGCCGACGATGCACATTCAGCTCTCAGGCAATAGCAGATTGTCTTGCACCAGCTTGCAACATACCGACAGCCCTCCAACGCATCTCATCGTGCAAATGGTTTCTTCTACTCATGCTTTCAGCTTTGGCTGTATCGGATTCCGCGGAACTGTCGCTGCTTGCGAACTGAAGAATAAGTCGGGAAAGCCCCTTTTTAAGGCGTTGCGTTGTGACCGCTGTATTTCGTTTTATGCTAATTTCCATTGTCTATTTGAGTTAGGCAATGCAACCTCTATCTCATATCTAAATTGTGTGCTTTAAGTCACCGTTTCGCATGTGTACCGCGTCTAAAATAAGCACCAAGCACGAAAGTGCTTGGTGCTTATTTTTTGAGCAGGAGTGCATATAATATATAAGTGTGTATACTTTTATAAAATGTCTTGAAATATAAACAAAAATTGGAGAACCTGGAACATTTATCATAAAGGTCATTAATTGTTATTAAAAATTGCATTTACACTGTTGGAAAAATGCAATGTCGCTTTCCCACCATACTAGTCTTATGTTTGGGAAGAGAGTTTTAAAGGAGTAAATATAGGATGGCTTGGCTTGACCCCTGACCTTGATCACCATTTTGGAGACTTGGCGATAAATTTGGCGACGTTGGCGACAAATCGATGATTCCAGAAATTGCGACCCTTCTCACGATATCTCTATTAGGAAATAAAATACGTTTGAATGCACGAGAAAACTCCATGTGACGTCACGGCCTGTCAAAGAGACAATTTAAGGGCCGCGCTTGTTTAGAGTGGTGAGTGTTGATCGACTGGAACGACTTTGAAGTTTCGTCTGCAGGGCGAGCTAGAAAGCTGGTGAGCTGAGGATTGTCGTTATTAGTGATTTGCTGCCTGTTTTTGTGGCTAAATCTCAAAGTACTGAACTGTTATTACCTGCTAATTGTTGTCTGTTTACGTTGCTAATCTGTGCAAGATGTATTGTTTCTTGTTATCTGTGCTTCATGTTATCCTGCATATTTGTGAGTAACCCATCATTCTCCATCATCCTACGTGTTGGACTGTTTACACCATACACCCTCAGAACTATTTTTGTAACCATACCCATAACATAGAAGTAAATGAATATAATGCAGTGAAATTTCTGGGTTATATTATATAGTGTTACTATTAATGCCATCAAAATTTCAAATTGATTTGTTAAACATTTCAAAAATTGATTTGGAAGGTTCCTGGTAGCCTTAATCCCTCTTTAGCCGTAAAGGAATATTAATATTTGAATTTTTCTTACCGAATCCTTAGTTACCTTTCTATTAGAATTAATTATCAAACGAGTTTCAAGTTCACGACCACAGTATCACCTTTTTCTACCTTTCATGTCTTCTAATTTAAATAGAACAGGGGTTTTCTTATTAATGCAATCAAATATAAGAATTAAACAAATAAGTTAGAAATAATAAAGGTAAATGATTAGCTGATTCGAAGAGTTTTGAAATCCAAAAGAAATAGAATCAAATTGACAGTATTCTTTCTCTCTCTCAAGAAATTCATCTTGCTCAACATTTTACGAACATGTGACTTTTTAGAACACTCATATCAGGTTCGCACGCTTTGTGTTTCATCACTTTTTTCCCACACTACGCTTATTTATATAGACACAAGTTTATTTTTCAGGTGTAATAAGATCAGAGGTTGAATGGATGGATGATAAACACATTTGTTTTCGAGTTTGAGTCACTATATTTTTTTTGCACTGGATTATCATCCACGTTAGTCTCAGAACCATTTTCTTGGTCGATGTAATCAGTCACATCTCCATCGAGATTTAATGCATCAGATTCGCTCTCAGCTTCTCTCTCCATGCTTAATTCCTCCAAACCAGTTGAATATTACTCTATAGGAATAATTTCCCGCCGTTTCTTAATTTCCAGGTTGAGTTATTCATACATTTTCTAGCGCGATCAGACCGAAATGACTGATCTCTTGCCAATGGAAACTTTCAAAGCAAGTATAAGGAATGTTAATACGAAGTTAAAAGGGGTGGCAAGCTCTGCACCTTCTATAGTTTTTATTCAGCTTATGTTCAATACTCACTGGCGCACTCTATATGCCGTACCTGTCCTCGAAGGGTTAAGAAAATAATTCGACTTCCTAAACTTGAAATTAAGAACATTTTAACTACTTACAACAATAAAATTCTAAAATCTAAGCTATGTTTTTTTTCGTTCCAAGTCAAAGAATTCAACATGATGTATTTTTTAATAAAGTTTTGACAGTTTTCTGTCTAATATAATTTCTGAATTATGTGTTTGATTTAAATCGATTTAATTATATATTAGAAAAAAAAATTACTCCTATGAATTTCTTGTGGATTCGCTCTTAGAATTTACTAGAAATATTTTAAAATCTTTTTTCAATTAAACTAAGTTATTATATAAATATCCCTGTAGTTCAGAACTTCATATAAAATCAAAATGAAATGTACGCTCAAGAAAAATTAAACTCTAGAAAACCATGTGAAATGAAATTAAGTTTAGAATATTTTACCTAAGCAATTCATTTAATTTGGAAAAAACAATCAAGCGGTCAAAATTAAATCCGAAACGATGGATAAGATTAATCAGAAGAGAGAGAAATCATAGGGAGGGGAAGGAAGGTGCAATCTCTTTCAGAATCTTCATGACGCAACAGGTCCTTCCCCTGCCTGTACCGGTAACTCTCTTTCCCCCTTGCTACGAGACATTAAATTGAAACGGAATGCACGTTACATTTAAAGCGATATAATTACAATAAAAATAACACAAAGATGTTTTAGTTGAAATAATTTTAGTAAATATTCCATTTACTTAGCACTCTCATATTTTCCAATTGTTCTTTGATTCTTCTTGTTTGAAATTTATGGCAATGGTTTGTTTGAGTTCAAGATTAAATTAAAGAAGCTTATATAATGATCATATTAAAATATCTGACGAAAAAATAATTGATTTTATATCACAATAAAAGATAATTATTTTTAAGCTAAGAAATAAAAAAGTATTTCAAGTTTTATCATTTTTCCTATTTTAAAATTTGCAAAATAAAAACACCCAGTTTTTTAAAACATTCTTTCACTAATTTGATAATATGCTAAGAGAAAGAATAGAATTTTTCATTTTATTTGATTTCTACTTTTTAGTAGAAAATAAATAAAATGAATAAAGAAATAAATAGGGTAATAATCTCATATATAGGGGTCAGTGGATTGACACCAGAATTGGCATGTGATCTAAACACAATTCCCTAAATAATTAGCTTAAAAATGTCTACTGGGAGGCTACAATTCATCACAATGCGGTTAACTCTACGTAGGGAATGATAAACTCGGAATAAATATAGACATTTCAGGATTTATTGGCTAGTTACACTGTGCTATAATGAATTGCTAATTTATTCTGAGTGAAACTATGTAATTCTGCATGAAATTTACCTACTGAAACACTGATCGAGATGAAAGCCTTCATTGGCTCTCATTTCGGAAAGAAGATCAACATTATATTTTCTGATCATTTTTTAAATAGCATACTATTTAGAATTAATAATTTTTTATGCAACCTGTTAATAAAACAATAAAAAATATAGCAAATGTTAGTAAATTTGTGCAAGATGCCACTGAAATAAAAATGTAGTAAAACTCATGGATATGTTATAAAGAATTTTTTGCGCTCTTGTGTTTCATTGCACGAGTATTCGGGAGTCTCAGTGGCATGCAGTCTATGATTGATGCAGTTCATTCATTCTTTCAATCAGTCTTAAAATAATTTTGCTTCATAACGGGTATAAGTTACTCTATTCTATTTATACATACGAGTTCATTAAAGAGATATAAAAGTCTATAATAGTTGTTGGGCATGATTCATTGCAGGAAGTACTGCTTGATATCTGTAGGGACCGAAGGATACAATGCAAATATAGCAGCTACCCCAATTTCTTCCGAATGAACTTCAGAAGGTAGCACCAAACTGTGTTGTTTTCTTTTCCAATTGGAGAAGCTGAGATACATATTTGTATTGTGTATAGAACTGGCAACCTACAGTGACTATGAATAATCTGTTGGGAACACATGTCCAACAGAATGGTATAAAATCACACTAAATCCTCCTGAAAACATGGTCTTGTTAAACAATACATTATTGTAATAGTCAAAGCAAAAACTAACCTTTCAAGTACTAGCATGAAAACTTTCTTTGATTGAGCCTTGAGGAAATAAAAGAGGGATATTGTGTAGCTTCAGTTCTGTTAGCTTTTCCATTGAATTTAATGTCTCCCTGTAATAAATGTGATGAAAAGAAGTGTCAGTTGCCTTTTGCAAGTAACAGTAAGTTTCCTTGAGAATTCCAGTACTAGAAGGAAATGAGCCAACGGCTCTCTGTTGATGGATTTTTTGAACTTTGTAATATTTATATGTAATAGAAAATTCCTAGGACTAGTCCATTCGAAAATATTCCTAAAGGAAATATTTCTGAAATTAGCTGCATTTTATTTTTCCAACATACTTCTGCGTGTTCAACAAATGATCCCTAGGATTATCTAAGTTTAAAAGTTCGGCTGAGGTTAAATTTGACCCGCGTTCTTCTTCCCTTTTACGTCAATCAAAACAAATATCATTCTGACTGCCTGAAATAAAAAAAGGCAATAGGTTTTCCTATATCATTACACCTCAACATTAATCTTCATCAAACATTTTAAAGTTAATTCGAAAGAGTGCAACTATATTTAAAATATCCATTTAAAATTCCATACGTTTAGGGAGGTTTCAAAAATAAATGCACTAAAATAATACTGGTAACACTTTGAAATTCTTAAAATTAAATTTACTTCGATAATTCTCTATAAAAAATTTAAAGAAGTAATTGTACAATTTATATCAATTTCTTCATCTACTTTTTTCCCTGTGACAGTTTTGAGATGTATATTAATTTTGGCAAAAGCGAATTGAATTTTTGGCCAATTTATTTTTTCTACCGCCAAAATATAGAAAGTGCCTCGCTTTTCTACATGCTATTTATGCTTTTAATCGTATGAATTTGCTATTTTTTATGGTGTCCTATCGCAAGTTTGCCCAGAATGGACATATTCGTTCATTAAATTATACACGTTAGACGTTTTGTGCGTGGTCACATGATGTGCCGTTAATGGATAAATGTTTTGCTTAGATTAGGAGTTTTTTTTTATCTTCTTTGGAATCTGCTCCGGAATTTGGAAAGACTTCATGGTTCAGGACGCGCCTTTTTGAATTCTTTAGCATATGTTTCAAACTTTTTTTCCAAATGCTCAACATAAACCTTTCGGTAGTATCATTAGTTTCGGAGCTCTTTTCATATATCTCACGTACTACTTTAAGTATCAATATAAATTAAGGTGACAAAAATATCTTTGTCAGTTTTAATATCCCAGCACATTTATTTGCCCATTATATCTAACACTTTATCAGGTATCAATTGCTTTTTTTGGTATTTTGAAACGAAAATATACAAAAAATTTACCGATTCGACGGTTTAATTTTGATTCGCAAAACAATCTTAGAGATTTCGAGATGGCAAGTTTTTTGAAAGGAATGAAACAATTCTGAGAAAACAGGGAGCTCTCATAATGGCTTTAGCATGATTCATCGGTTAACAAATAATCAAAATCTCCGTGGAAATATTCTTTCTACGAATTTGGTTGTGAATTGCTCATAATATGCACTTTCTTGAGAGAAGTGGGAGAAAACTTTTTTATATTTCCTCCAATAGAAATTCAAATTTATTTCTTTTTATCTATCAAATCAGTCTAGGTTTTTGTCCGGATACCAGAGTAGTATTCGACTTCGAAGCTAGTCTTTAATTTGCTGCAAATTATATATTTCAACACTGCAGCATAATAACTGGCAAAGATTAGTTTTCACTGCTGGAAAATCCACATTCCTTCTCCTCAAATGGCCGAGTTCGTTTAAAAATATAATTTACAATGTGAACATAGTGACCAATAAGCGGAAGAAAACAAAATGCTAACGCACAGTCGACCGCTTATAATAATGCAAAACGGCACTACAGCTTTGCCACAAGTGGATGCTGTGAAACAGTCTCTGAAAACGGGAAAATCAAGAACACCTCAGAATCGCCAAATTGTTTGCTTCCGTCTTTTTAGTGAATGAATTTCGCCCTTCGTTGCTAGGCGACCGTTGCGTAGTAACAGCTTCAGGCACCGGTGAATGGCATGCTTACATTCAGTACAAGTGAGCGGGCATAACTGTTCTTATTTTAAAGATTGAATTTCTTGTCCCTAGTAGCATGAACTCATCGTTTTTTGCCTGGCCTTTCATCGAATTCATCGGAAACTGATCCAGTATCTTCGAGACCATATCGTTTAGATCAGTATCCGAGAACCGGTTTCAGTTTTGGTCAATTTCATCGGAAAATGATATGTTTATGAGCAGTATTTCCGATGAAAATTTGCCGATCGGAAATTCACGGCATATAGATATCGTTCCGATATCGGATAATGCATGAAATCACTGTTAGTCGAATTTGATTGGTCAACGATCCTGTGATGTGTCGTTCGAGAGTATTTTCAACTTAAACTTCAATGGCTGCCACTACTCGACCTGACTGCTAGATTTGACCATCTTTCATTTGGAAAAAATGTAAGTATCTATTTTATTCTTAATTATCTGTATTAATTTTATTACTTACGGTATGTTTAGTAAATAAATAAAATTATTATAACGCATTTTTGAAAGTTAGATATACTAAAGTTCCTATTCAGCAGCTACAGTAGGTATAACATTAACACAAAACCTATGATTGAATAATTATCATTCTCAGTGCAAAACAATATATTCATGCTAGAATAATTACTTACTCTCCGTGTATAAAGAAGTTTGCACACGCATGCATAAAAAAAAATTCGTGGTAATTTTCGACAATGTAAACAATTGTTCTCGTACAATTTTCTCCTCTCCGCTCGAATGTAAACAAACGTTCTCGCAGTCTTATCCAGTTCATCTTTCTCTGCCAGTCAATTCCAGAAGTTTTCAGTGCCTATCAGTTGTGGGTAACAATATAATAACTGTTAATTTCTGTTTATCTTATAAATTAAGATTTTTTTCGAAATTGGACATTTTCAATTTTTTTCAAAATTCAGTTTTTCTAAGCAAGTTTTCTTGTTTTTCTAAGTTGTTTGGGGCAATTTCTCTTCCAAAATTATGTGTATAACATTAAAACTGTTTTTAAAAGCTTCGCCTTGTTCATACGAACAAGAATGTATAACATATATGTGAAATTTTCTCTTACCCAAAAATTAAAGTATCTGTTCACATATGATTTACAGAAAGATCATTCAACCAGATGAATGAATTTTGCTTTTTTCCATTTTCTTTTTATATACACACTGTTAGCTTCTCATTTAGTTCTTATCAGTTGTGGGTAACAATATTTTAACTGATTATTTCTGTTTATCTAACAAATTAAGATTTTTTTCCCCTCGAAATAGGCCATTTTCAATTTTTTCAAAATCTAGTTGTTTTTTCTAAGCTTTTTGCAAATTTGAGTTCCAGTATTACCTGAATAACATTAAAACTGTTTTTAAAAGCTTCATCTTGTTCATACGAAGAAGAATATCTAACATATATGTGAAATTTTCTCTTACTCAAAAATTAAAGTATCTGTTCACATGTGATTTACATAAAGATCATTCAACCAGATGAATGAATTTTGCTTTTTTCCATTTTCTTTTTATATACACACTGTTAGCTTCTCATTTAGTTCTTATCAGTTGTGGGTAACAATATTTTAACTGATTATTTCTGTTTATCTAACAAATAAATTTTTTTTTTCCCCTCGAAATAGGCCATTTTCAATTTTTTCAAAATCTAGTTGTTTTTTCTAAGCTTTTTGCAAATTTATCTTCCAGTATTACCTGTATAACATTAAAACTGTTTTTAAAAGCTTCATCTTGTTCATACGAAGAAGAATATATAACATATATGTGAAATTTTCTCTTACTCAAAAATTAAAGTATCTGTTCACATGTGATTTACAGAAAGATCATTCAACCAGATGAATAAATTTTGCTTTCTTCCATTTTCTTCTTATATACAAACTGTTAGCTTCTCATTTAGTTCATATCAGTTACGAGTAACAAATTTTAACTGATTATTAATGTTTATTTAACAAATTAAAATTTTTTTCCCTCGAAATTGTCCATTTTCAATTTTTTCAAAATCCAGATGTTTTTCTAAGTTTGGGGGCAATATCTCTTCCAATATTTTGTTAATAGCAATAGGTTTCAATTTATTTAAGGAGGATGCTGTATTTTTAAATACTATTAAAGTATCTTATGAAATCATCAAAATTTTAAATTAAAGAATTGTATCAAATCATGCATTTGATCAATTTTCATTCTTTCAGTGTGATTTTCTGAGTGGCATTGCAGGATTCTCAGCAAGCTGCTTTCTACTATTATGTCATTCTCATAAACAAGTTGATATTTGGTAATTTTTTATTTTGTACTTTCTTGATGGTTAAATGCTTGATGCCATATATATATATATATATATGTGTGTGTGTGTGTTATCTGGGTTTCTATGGCAAATTTGTTACTTCAGAAAATGTGAGAGGATATTTCTGAAGAATGTTCTGTATTGTAATAGTGTGATTGCTTGTTATCCATCAAAAATTTTGACTTTTGATGATGGGCATACCTGTCAAATCTTTGAAGTGTGATGGTGGATTTCAGATTGAACTCTTGAGCAAAATCTTTTATCTTGCCAACTTTTCATTTTTGTCTCGGAAAAAGAAACCAAATTAATGAACAGGTGAAATGACAGTCCAAACCGAGGGATTTAATGTGAACAAATGAATTTGTTTACAAAATAATTCAAACTTTCAATAGAAACAGTAAGTAAAAATAATCTGTCAATATTGTAAGATTGTTTATTTATAATTTTCATTAACCAAAAAGAAGTTTTATCTACTTTATAGATAAACTATAAAGCATTTTGTCTCGTCTGAAACATTTACTAGCTATTGCAAGTATGTCATTCATGTTCCATGTTTTTGTGGGTAAAGGCAGGGACATTTCAATAGAATGTAGAAAAAATACTACTTTAAATTTTAAGGGTTTTGAACTTTATATTATATTGAACTTTATTTTAACTTAAAGGGATAGGATTTTTAATTTTGTGTGTTATTACTTTTAATTTTCATATTTGGTTCGATGATTCCTTTTGGAACCTCCTGGGAAATAAAAACTAATTTCCACCTCCTTCTCTTATGAAGCCAGAAACCAGTTCTTCACATCCCAGAATAATTTGGTTAATTATCTTTTGAGCGTTTGAATGGTTCCATAGAATTTTCATTCAGAAACTTGCCCGGAATTTAATACATTTGTTGAGTGATTTATCTCTTCAAATCAATGTGCGATTTATATAAAATTGTTGTAAATTAATAATGGTACATTGATTTCTTTTTTAATAGGTGCCATGAGAAATATCATCTTTTTGTCAGCAACAGAAGTGGCAAATATAGTAACGGAGGAAAGATTCTCGGAGCATATCCAATACAGGCATAATAAATAAATAAAAGTGTAAAATGATCATAAATAAAAATATATATGTGTAAAATAAAAGTGTAAAGTTTCCTTTTTACAATTCTCTTGTTTAATCTTTCTAGAAATATACAGATTTATAGACATCTTGAGTGAAATACTGTAATGTTTACTGCTGTGCAAAGAATGAAAAAAATTATTGGAAGGAAATTATAGCATTAATTTATTAATTTACAGAATTGTGCATATCGAACCTTGAATGCAAGAGGGCCGCAAGTGCAAAAATTTGGAATGCTGTTTCTCTGTTTTTTCTGCTCATTTAAATTTGGAAAACAAAAATGTTTAGCACCTCTGGGTCTATTACATTCAATACAATATTTTCATGCTTGGGTTCAAGGTGAGATATGATAAAATGTGTTGGTTACTGTTTTTGCATTTGTAAAGAGATCATGTAAAGAAGAAAATTATTCATTTTGCCCAGAATATGGTACTGATTTCAGCATTGCCCGCACTAGTAAGGACAACTTTTCAAACATATAATATGCTACTAAAAATAGCAAAAGCAATAAAATAATTTTTTCAGAAAGATCAGAACAATTTAGAAGTTATCTGTGCAGAATGTCTTCACTTAAATATAAAAATTGTTAAAATTCCTATTTTTTTCAATGTGCATAAATTTTCCTTGTATAAAACTTGTTTGTGCAGGGCTTTGCACCTCCTAGCAAAAATGTTTTTTTTTTTCCTTTGAATGTTGGCATGAAGCTCATTTATGCTTAAAGCTTTGCTTTGTACATTAAAAACATATTTGTTCTTTGCACTGGGCGGCCATATAGGGTGCGTGGAGGCCCCGGTACATAAGGGGCCTCCGACAGAGGACTGAAAATCAACATTTTTTGCTAGCAAAAAATATATTTATAAGCAATTATTTGTCAACCATAATATTATAGATAATTTACAATTTTTATCATGAGTTAAAGCTTATCAAATCTTAAAATTTATTGTTCATGGGGCTTTGCAGCTTATAACTGTAACACATTTAACCCAAAAAAGTTATGCCCAATATTCCATCCAAGTGAAAGAAAAAGAAAATTCGGATAATTTTGATTGTAGCGTCAAATTAAAAATTGTCTACATCACAAGAAACTTTATTTTAATAATTTTATGAACTATAACCAAAAGGATTTTCATTCAGAAAATGTAACAAACTTTTTTACTATATTTTGTGAGTCATCAGTGGAGAGTTCATAATAAACATGTCAAATAAATCAGCTGTATAATTTGGAAAGTTTTGTCATATTAACTTTGAATTTAAAGTATCGCAACTTCCCTAATTATAATTTTATTCCTAATTATTATTTCCTAATTATAATTTGTTAAATAGCTGGGAAAGTGAATTATGCAAAAGTGTCATGCATTATTTTTTGAGGAGGGGCCCCCTAAAACATTTTGTGGGGCCTAAGTTGTTAGCGCCATCACTGGTTCTTTGGTATCTCATAAATTAAAAATATTAATAATTGGGTATTTTTTGATAACCATGTGCTTATTGCAGGGGTGATTGTGGCTTTTTTTTCCTGGTTTTTCATATTTCTTATAAAAAGTTTCATTTAGCTACAAAAATAATCTCTCATGAAATGATTTTTTTAAGAAAATGAAAAATTGGACTTCTAATTATATTTTAAATAAAACATTTCATCCTAGAACTCCGTAGTATAGGTTATAATTTGTGCAGTCCGTATTAGAAGCCGAAATTGCGAAGAAACTACGGAGAATCCGTAGTTGTTTGAGTCTTTGGTACTCTTAAATTTTAAAAAGATTTATCAGAAAATACCGGAATTCCGGTATTAAGGATGAAGAAAATACCGGATTTCTGGGATAATACCGGAACACAATCGCCCCTGTTATTGCCAAAACCTTTCCAACCTGAAATCAACTGGCCATCTTTTTCATTTAAAAAAACAACCATTTATTGAACAACCAATTTTTCATCGTACACACATCCAAA
>BGPR01024433.1:0-23245 GCA_013235015.1 Araneus ventricosus | reverse complement strand
ACAATGGATGGCTGAAATCTTTAAAAACAAATTGTTTTAAGAAAAAAGCTGTGCCGAAAGCCAATCAGTGAGTGATGAGCTTTTTCGGAATGGATAAAACTCTTCCTGATCTTCTACAAGAATATTCAGTGCTTGATGAGACTGGCTTTTCTTCAGCATTACTAGAAAACTACAGTTTTAAGGATAAACCTTCCATGGAGGAAAACAAATTGAGCGAGTAACGTACTTTTAGCTAACATTGAGGAGGACTAAGAAGCTTACTCATTGATGATTGGAAAATCTAGAAACTCAATGTGCTTAAAGGGGAATAAGAAATCATTTCCATTCATTATAAAGCAAATAAAAAACTTGTAGTGAATTTCTCTCAAGTGGCTTAAACAAATAAACAAGAAAATGTGTAAAGAGAAGAGGAAAATTGTTTTATTCATTGTATAACTGCGACTATGCCTTATTCCTGAACGAAAGCAGTATAGGTGTTCTTCCCACCTAACACGACTTCCCAGCTGCAACCTCTAGATCAGGGGATAATAAGAGTTTTAAAGTTTTTACAGGAAAGAACTTTGAAAAGGTTGTGGATTCACATTGATAAAAAAACAGAAAATGAAACAATTTACCATGCTTGCTTTCTAGAGGATGGCAGATGGGTGGATGAACCACACAAAGAAAATCTAAAAAACTGCTTTGAAAAAAGCTGTTTTTCTAGTGTGGAAAGTTAATCAGATGAGGAGCAGGAACTCTATCACAGAAACACACGCAGTGTAGAAGGAATGGGAGAAGGTCAAAAACCCTCAACTTCTAAAAGCAATGCTTGTAAAATTTATCGGAGTCTCGACCCGGAGATGCAGTGCGTGGACTGTGGACTGATGAGATCTTTTCTTAAACACTTTCTTGCCTTCGAGTGGTGAGAAAGGGTGGAGTGTTCTACAGACATAACATTATGCTACAGGCTAAAGATGCTGTTCAATCATGTTCATTGAATGTTCAGGAGTGGAAAAAGAGGATTCTCAACTATTTTTTATTAAAACTTAGAAAAAGTAATTCGAGAAAGAGGGTTGTAGGGATTTCATCATGTGGTTTTATATCCAAATTCAGCAGATGATCAACTTTGTCTTTTGATGGGTTATATACAATCACAACCTACTACGACATATATATATACAAGAGTAAGTCATACTGGCTTATAGCCGGATCAAAACGGTCTAATCCCGCTCAGGTAAATTGGGGTCAGTGGAATCTGAGGATGAATCCGCTGGGGTGGGGATGAAGTCTACTTTTCCCTTTCTGGGATTCTTCATGGATTTGCCACATCCTCCCGCCCTGGATGAAGGAATTCATCAAATATACATTTTACAATATACAATTTAACATTAAACAAATATGAATCAAATCCAAAATGAATTCAATAAAATTTACAGTAATTACAGTGACTTAAACGTATTAAATTCAAAACAATTAATTACCGAAATACAAATAACTATTTCATAAAATCAATAACAAAATCACAGTATACCAGGTTTTCAATAACTCAATTAATCCAGTAAGCTTAGTCGTCTGACATACTTAAGGTTGTATAACAATTGAATATGATGTTTCTCATACCCCTGTGTTTTGCTTTAATAGTTGCAGATATTACTTACTGTCACGTCCTTTTGGAACATCAATGATCTTTCCTAGTCCCAAGCAGTGTCTAGAACCTTTCTCCTCACCCTATAACTATGTCTCACATTAAATCTCAGTTACATTAACATTTTTATTAAAAGTACTCTACCTTTTAACTGAAGAGATATTCTTTCTTTCTACCATTTCCAAAATTGTTTTAGTATCTCTTTCCCGATAAAAGAAATCATTTTGATTAATTCCTAATTGACCTTAAAATAATTGAAATTCTATATCCTGACCAATTCGTAAGGACTTTCAAGCGTTTAACTCTAAAACACTGAGAAAATAGACTAAACAAAATGAAATATACATAGTTTAAATATCAGCAATTATTTTCAATTTCTGAAAACATCGATTTTTCATAACACATTTTGACTTGAAAGAATACCGCTACGAAAAGGATACCTCATGGAGTTATAACAGACCAAAATACAAAATTATATTCGCAGAAAGTATATAAGTAACACAGAATAGCAACATAATTAGAACATTGTCCCCGTAAACTTAAGATCTTCCAAATAATATATATATAACCTTGGATTATGCCAAACTAGCAAATATCGTTAATCTTCAATAACAGATTTACAGTTTTCTGAAACAACACACTAATAAATAACAAAAGGTATTAATAAAAATGTGAATTCAGCTCTGACATCATATAAATACAACTTATTTCTACCAAATTCAAATGTCTGACATATATAACTTATTAGTATTTTGAGTTCATAGTCTGAAGATCATCATTTTTTTCTGTCTTTCAACTGATTCTTTATCAGCGATTAATATCTTTTCCCTTACCTGGGATATCGAGCTCTAGCCACGATGGATCTGCCCACCAGGTTTCATCATTCTCGCTGCTTTTGAAGTCTTTGTAACCCAGCTTCTGTGCAAATTGTTCCGCTTTTTCTTTCAACTCATTGCCTCCAATAGGTAAATTACAATTTCTGCACTGTTTAATCTATTTTATGAAGCATTCTTCTAATTCAGGATCTCAATTCGAATCTTCTTCATAGATCTTTTTCTCAGTTCGAAAAGTCTTTTAATTTTCTCTCTGTCCTTTAATACTGTAGATAAAGTTGATGCTGGAATTTTAAAATCCTTGGCGATTTGTCCTTTCTTCCCGCCTTTATCAACAGCTTTGAAAATCTCGACCTTTTTCTTTACTGTCAACACATTCAACTTTCGTTTAACACTTACTTTTTTCGTCTCCATGGCACCACCTTCCATTTTTGCAACTCGAACTGGCAATTCACACACTTTTTAATCTCAATTTCACCCCACAAACGTTTTTCGCAGACTGATTTAACACGTGTAGTCAAGTTTGTTGAACCTGTTACATAAACACAACAGCTAATAGGCTTGCGTAACGAATTGGTGAGAATGACACTCATCGGATCCAGCCGATACCATGCGACCTTGAATATCCATTTGGGTTTAAAGGGAGTGGTATTTAGGGTTGGGTGATACTGTATCAACTTGATATTTTGTATCAGGTACGCGAAAGTATCAGGTACGCGAAAATGATACAGACCAAAAGTACCAGGTACTCGGTATCACTTTTCGTACTCGATTGATAACGACCTTGTTCGTTTTTGGTCCAGTGATACTGTTAAAAATAGGGAAGTTAAATACCAGTTGCTTTATTTGGGTATGAAATCCAAACAAAGTTTAATTTTTTCAAACAAGTATAATTTTCAGTGACATGAGAATTGTTGATGAAATTTAAAAGAAAATTTAGCTGTTTATTTGGACCCTAAAATTGTGGTGATATAAATAATATTACATATACTAAATGTGAACTTATGTTAAAGGATATGAAGTTGAATTATTCAAAAATGAAAAGATATAGAAAATTTTTGTGAAAATGCAAAAATTTTAAAAAGTATTTCCTGAATTTAATAGGAAAATTTTGTTAAAATTAGGGAAGAGTTAAATACCTGCAAAAAAAAAAGATTCAAGGAAAGCACATTGAAGTATTTATAGGTAACTGACATTGTGTGCACATGGAGAGTTTTATTGCAATTGCACATTCCAAAAT
Source organism: Araneus ventricosus (assembly GCA_013235015.1). Taxonomy (NCBI): domain Eukaryota; kingdom Metazoa; phylum Arthropoda; class Arachnida; order Araneae; family Araneidae; genus Araneus; species Araneus ventricosus. The sequence continues at coordinate 19,548 of BGPR01024433.1, read as the reverse complement.
AAATAGAAACAATCATTCATTAAGAATAAGCAGCATAAACATTAGAGACACATCATAGTATTAACCAGGAAAATGTTGAATATTTTGTGTATTTAAAATGGAAGCATTTTAATAATTTAATCTCAAACTCATGAACTGTTTTTAAAAAAACAATTATTCCCCTCTCCTTCCAGTGTTATACGCTTGCTTTCATTCCTTAAAATTCAAAAGCATTTTTTTTTTCCTCTAATGTGCTTAAGAGACAGAAGATTGCATAAAATCAATTGAATTGGTATTTCTCAGTTTATTCATGTTATTACTAGTTATTCCGACTCTCGATTTTTAGTTGCGTCTTTTCATAGTATTCTATTGAATATGAATTTTATTGGTGATAAAAACTGAAGCATATGCTGAGTAAATTCAGTAAAAATGAAAATTAAAGAAATTGAGTTCAATAGGGCATTGCTGAAAGTATCAAGGAAAATAAAATAACAGAAGAAATAGAATAATGGCACTTCCATAGATACTCAGGGGAAAAAAAGAACAGTAAATTAAGAGGGTCACATACCCCTTAAAGAGTGGAAAAGTGTGGATTTTGCGAGAAAGGGTTGATCATTTCAAGGGTAAATCATAAAATTTATGTGCACTTAAAAAAATAAAATAACGGCATTGAAAAATGTATTTCCGGTTTAGGAACAAAAATTACAGAAATTATGCATATTTTCTTCAGAGTTAGTCATTTCACTTTTGTAGCATTTTAAAATTTTGCAAAATGGAATAAGTAGGTATTGTAAAATCCTGTGATGTGCAAATCATTCTAAAATTTAAAACAGTCGTTAAAAAAGATTTTTTTTAATATGTACTTTCTACTGAAAATTGTCATTTATGTAAACAATAGATCATAATAATCTCGTAAAAAATTTTTAATTTACTTTGCAATTGATAAGAGCCCTGGACGTTCTTAACTATTTGTCTCAAAAATCGCATCTTTCGACACTAAAGGGGACCTTAAAAAAAAGAATTTCTGTTAAAACACAGAAAAATCAGAAACAGAATTTCCTTGAAAACACGGAAAAACCAAAAACGGAATTTCTGAAAAAACGGAGAATTCGAAAACGGTAAAAGTAAAAACGGAAAAACCAAAAACGGAATTTTCTGTAGAAAAACGGAGAAATGCTTTACGGAACGGAATATTGCCGGCAACACTGCTGCCGGTACTTTTACCGTGATTTGACGGATATTTTTTTTACAGTGTAGCTGTTATGCCCTGAGTTGTTGCTCGGGATTTAAATACTTTCATGTCTAATATTTTTGATGTTAAAAACTACTTTTGTATAGAAAATTACAATACCGAAAATTCTTTTATCGTCTGAAATGTTTTTAAAAAATTAAAATGAGAATATCAGTTGAAGCAGACGATTTTTAAAAACCGCCGATAGCTAATTTTCTACATAACTTCTTAATATTTCTTGCACAGGTACTTCAAATTTTGTTCATAATCCTCCAGTATAAGAAAGATTTTAACGGATGTTTTGGGACAATTAAATAGTAAATTTTTGATTGAGAAAAAGCGTTAAAATAAATATGAATAAAAAAATAATAAAATTCATCTTCAGCCAAAATTTTCTAGCATCAGTTCTTATGTATTCTTGTTTTTCACTAATAAAATAAAGTGTTATAAATTGTAAATTTTATACACAATTTAATTTTTGAAAAATTATGAGAATGAGGGCAACGAATTACACGGAAATGCAATTTGTGCAATGAAAAGCTAATTTTTTAAACTTTTATTATGTATCAAAATAATTTTTGTGACATAATAAATATTTTCGAAAACTATCATGGAAAATGCCAAAATATTTCCAATTAACTTAAATTTTAATAAGATTTGGGACTTGTAAAAGTTGACGTTTGACACACACAGAACTATATACATGGTTCTTAATAAGCGAGAGACAAGACAAGTGCGTAGTAATGTGCGCATTGGCGCGCTCACATATTATGGCAACCATTGATCGCCAAGATGCCAATTTACAGTTCAAAGGCGCCAACAGAAAGGAATTTTTTAATAAGAACATTTCATTAATATACTATTAAATAGTGAATATTATATGCACACAATAGTTTACATAAATGCACATTTCAAGAGAACAGAATAATGAATATATAGTGGCATTTTTTTAAAACTTAACCACCTTTCAATTGGAAGTACACACAATCTGGAAACAGATCTCTTGAATATTCCTGTCTTCGTTTTAATATCAACTACCCGTATAATATTATCTTTCCCAGGATAGAGTTGAACTATGCGACCTAAGGGCCAATTAGAGATAGGAACATTTTCTTCTTTAATCAAGATCATATCACCAATTTTAACGTTGTCCTTTTTGAACATCCATTTGTGACGCTGCTGCAAGTTTTTTAAACAGTTTTTACTCTAATGTTTCCAAATTGTTTGAACTTTCTTTGTTAATAATTGCCACCTATTAAGACGATTATCATTTAATTCTATCATCAAAGGTTCGGGAATAGCCGTAATGGGCCGACCAATTAAAAAATGACCAGGAGTCAAGATTTCTAGATCTTCCACTTCAGAGGAAAGTGGGGTAAGGGGTCGAGAATTGAGTAATCCTTCAATTTGAATTAAGATTGTTAGAAATTCCTCATAAGTGAGGCAAGTATTACTTACAACTCGTTTAAAGTAGAATTTAAATGATTTAACACCAACTTCCCAAAGACCACCGTGATGAGGTGCTCTGGGGAGAATGTGACTCCAGGTTATTTCTTCTTCAAATAGAAAGTTTTGAAATAAAGCGTCTTGTTGTTCCATTAATTTAAAAAGACGATTGATTTCATTTTTCGTTCCTACAAAATTCGTAGCATTATCCGAAAGTATTTTTCTACACTTACCTCTCCTAGCCATAAATCGTTTTAAAGCTGCAATTAAGAGAGATTTAGATACTAATTCAAGATGAATGGCTTTCGTAGAGAGGCATATAATAATGCGAACATATATTTTAGTAGGAGAGTCCCTCTTGCGTAACTTTGTTTTGATATAGAATGGCCCATCAAAATCTATGCCAACAGAGTTAAGCTATAAGCAACAGAGTTAAGAGCTATGCCTCAGGTAAGTCTCCCATTTTTTGACTGCTTATTTTAGGTTTAGCTTTGAAGCATGTTACACAACTGCGCACAAACTTTCTGCATAGATTTCGCCCAGTTAATGGCCAAAATTTCTGTCTAATGTTATACAACAATGCTTGAGACCCTGAATGAAATTGAATTTTATGATAATACTGAATTATCATATCAGTAACCTTATGCTTGGCAGGCAATAGTATGGGATGTTTACTGTTGTAGGGAAGAATTGAGTTCCTTAACCTACCACCTACCCGCAGGATTCCTTGTGAATCAAGAAAAGGAGAAAGACTCTTTAACTTAAAATTGGGAGTCACATTACCACACTGTGAATTTCATTGCCAAAGGTTCTTACCTGCACTTCTCTCAAAATATAAATTTCAGCGTTTTGCCGTTCCATTTTACTTGGAGCTCCACATTCCCTTGAGTTCTTTTTACATTTATTTATAAATCTGAAAATCAAACTTATGATACGTATTAATTTTTGAAAATTATTGGAAATATAAATTATATCATCAAATAAAGCAGAAGTTTTCACAGTTAAACACACTTAGATTTGAATTCTGATAAATAATTTTTATCAGATTGGTTTAGTTCAATTTCAGAAAGTTCAAGGAATTGAAAGATCAGTCCTGAGACAAATTGGTTTTTCACAAGAAACTGGGCACCTGTTACCTCTTGAAAGGAGGGTCTGCTCGGATTATTTTTTTTGAAGTGATTAGCGCAATGATACTCCTTAGTAGCTCAGCTTCGACTATCGATTGCTTCACAAAGGTTTTTATAAAGACAGGAGGAGGTACCAATCCAGATAAAGTATAGTGGAATCGTCAGAGAAGGATTCTTGATCTTTTTTTTAATTTCAGTGCATTAGCTAATTCTTTTCTTGCGTAGCTGGGCTAGCAGTAGACAAGCTGCTAACTCCAATCTCGGAGGGTGCCACTCTAGATTTACTGCTAAAGAAAGAAAGGTGTTCATTATCGAAGAATCACACTGATCGGTAAGTATCACTGCAACCATATGCCTTTTCGAGGCACGGAAAACCCTTTGGATAATTTCCTTGGGATTTGAATCGAAGCACAATTCTTGGTATTCTTTGTTTTCACGCGTAGCTCGACTTGCAATGAATGAAGAAAACCGCTTATTTGATCCAAATTATATATTTTATAATTTGATTAAAAGTTGGCTTCAAGAATTTTATAGATATCTGTCTCTTCATTCCAACAATGTTATGATTTTCAGGAAAGGTGTAATAGTCTGAAGTTTTAGATTTTATTGACAAAAAATCTCCTATTTTATCAGAAACCTGTCCAATAAGTCCTTTGATTGCTCCTCCCTATTATATTTTTGCGCATCAACAGAAATAGTGATAATTGATTATCTGCACTGTGAATTCATGACTGAATCAGACATTTTCTGCTTTTTTATCTGTTTTCTTTCCCTTTCTTTTTTGTAGTTGTTTATTATTATTTTCTTCAGTCAAATCTTCATTATTGTTTTGAACTTGTTTTCTTTTTTTCTCTTGAATTTATATTGCCACTTCATGATAGATGAAACAGGTGGTTATAGATCATGGTACAGCTCATGTCAAATTTTTAGAGTGCAGATACAAAAATTTAGCGCAATTAACGATATTTTTTTGTTCCATAAGTCATGTAACTAGTCCATCAAATTAAAAGAACAGGTTTTGAAATCTAAAGAAAATGATAAAGTTTCTACTTTAGTCTATTTTACAATTTTGTTATTGCTCATACATGAGCTCCTTTGTAAAATATAAGGTAGCATGAAATCATTTGTTATGTTTGTGCCATCTTTTTTGTACATTGGATTTTTTATATGCGTTATGTGATGATTTGGTACAAAAATTGTGTTAATTGTCATATGTTTAATTATAATCTGTAATATATCTATTAATATTGACTAACAACTTTCTATAAATTTAGTTAAAATTTTAAACAGTGATGCATATTAAGCTCTTCTCATGACCATTTTACACCATCTTACAATATAAAATAATATCTGTATTAATTCAGCTCTTGTTAAGGAAGTATTCTAAGCATCTGTTGAACTTTCTGCAGAGTCAATCTAATGAAAACTTAATTAAACAAATGTTGAGAGAATTAATTGGGTATTCCAACTTCAAACTCTACATGAACAAACAAAATGGGTGTTTTCTCCTACTAAAGGTACAATTAGTATAATTTTGAATGTTAAACTTAGTTCTTCTATTCAAAGCTAAAATAAAAAGATTACATTTATACCAATATTTTCATCAAAGTTATAGCATTTTATTTGATGTAGACCACTTCCTTCTACCTGATCCTAGTAAAAATATCCATTAAAAAATTAATAATTCAATATAATAAACTGTTGAAACTTAATCGTAATTAAATAGAAAAAGATTGCTAATTTAAATTCGAAAAGCAAATTTAAATTTTTGATTCATTTTTCTTTTCCTAATATTTAGTGTTAATTTCATTCTGCTTCTAAAAATAGAGGTTCATAAAATTGTGATGAAATAAAATACTTGAATTTGCATCTATATATTGAGAAACATAGATATATTTTATATAAAAAATATAAATAATAAAAGCATATTAATGAATAGAAAATAGAGTTGTGAAGTTTCACAAGCTCAATATTTTAATACATGAACTTCAATTTTTAATATACTTTTAAAATCAACTCTTTATATTTAACTTTTCTAGGTAGCAAATTCAATATAATTGATAAAGCAGGCATATATAGAAAAGATCAATAATTTGAAACATTTAAAGGAATTAATCTAGAAAAAATATCTATGATTGAATATAAATGAGAAAATTATTGATGCATCCATTATTTCAAAAAATCTATAAAATGGGTAATTTAAAAATGCATTACAAATGAAAGATCATCTTTATAGCAATAAAGGGTTTTCTTCTTTCTCCATACCTTATCTCGAGTTTCTAAACAAAGCAAGCTGACAAATATAAAAATAAATAACATCATCTATTTTTTATAGTAGAAATAAGTTATTCAAGAATACAAACATTTTTTTAAAAAACAAACACTTATATACAGGGAATACTTATGCTGTCTGCAGGTACTAAACTTTCATTCTTAGTATAGAATATTATCAACTCATCCTTATTATCAACTCAATTCAATGAGAGTAATTTGATCTTCCTGGTGTATGTTACTAGTGCAATACATTCTAAAAAATTTTTCTCTTCCATGCAAGTGCAGTAAATATAAACAAGTATATAAACAAACAAAATTATAACTGAACTAAACTCTCTCTGTTCTGTTTAGTTTTTTGATAGATAATTTTACTTTGCAGTTATATAAACAAATGAGTTATATTTGAAATACTTCAGTTGAAGCAACTTACTTATAAATACAATATTATATACTAAATTTATAAATCTGCCAAAACCGACTCGCATCAATAGGTAATAAAATAAATAATGTTAAATTTATTCATGTTTCTACTAAAGTTTTTCTCTATTGAGCATATATGTAAAACATATAGTTATCAACTTCAATATTATCTTGAAAACTAATTTTAAACAATAACGACATGGAAATCTATATTTATAGGCAAGTCTTATGAACCTATTATAAGCGGAAATTACTGAACATCACTTTAAAAGTATATACTTTCTGCAAAATAAATGCATAAGTATTACTATTCAAACCTGCCAAGATTTGTTACTAAATACGCTAAATACGTCTACTTGATCTTAGCTATTTTCATGTTTCAGATTATTAGTTTATAAAAAAATTTAATGTAAATATATACACTTGAATAAGAAAAGAATATCGTATTTTTCATCTGCTATTTGTTCATTCCATCGCTTTAAATCTGATAATGAGTAAATCGGCGAAAGAAAAAAAAGAGGAAGTGTATCGCAACTGCAAAGTTTGATTGATTACTATTGTGACCAACTTAGATCCTTTCAAAGAATTTTTGCGCCATCTGTTGACAGTATAAAGAACTAAACATTAAAACAACATAGAACGACATTAAAAATGAATTATTTTTTTATTTAATTTTTAGAACACTTACTTATATTTAATAAGACTTTGAAAATTAAAGGTGTGATTGAAATATACAGTTATTTGGAATAGATATTTAAAAATAGAATAGCAAAAATATTTGTTACTGAAAAATTGTGATTATACATCCTACACTGCACCCCTATAGAGAAGCAAAGATCGGTGGCAGATCGTATGGCGCAGAGCCATATTATCAATCAGGCAGTGTTAACTAATTTTGAATAAAATCTCCGGCTTTTACTTTTCTAATTTTTTTCCTTCTGAGATGGTAAGTCCTCAAAACAGGGATGATTTCCCATTGGCAGCACTCCAATGCAATGTTGCTGACCGCAAAACTACGTTGTTTAGTTTATTCAAAGTAGAAACATCTGTATTATAGTGGTAAATACAAGTGATAATTTTTTTTCTTGAGTGCATCATATTTTTCAAAGTTCAAACATTTTTTTCATGCTGAATAAATTTAATTATAGTGGAATAATTTTTTTCGCGTGCAATATATTTGTTATGAGTTCTTATTTTTTATCAAAGTGAATTTAATCAAATTAAAGTGCAAATAATTCCCACCAATTTAAATCTCGTGGATATACGATATATGCATCTTGCAAAATATATATATGTATATATTAAAGAAAATTTTTCCCAATAAAAGTTATGCATTGATTCAGAGAGAGGATATTGAACAAATATCCTCTCACAAAAATTTTGCTTGTTAATGTCACCAAGATTGCCAAAAGAGTCGGCAGAAAAACCTGCAAAAAAACTCAACTGTGTGTACAGTTTTTTTTACCTGCAGGTATTTTGAATAAAAGATAACACGCAGGGTTTTTTTCCCTTCAGAAAAAAAAGTCAGCAAAATCTTCAGGAAAATTGCAGGTGTTTTGTCAGAAATACCTGCAGTTTTCCTGGAGGTTTTTTTAAAGGTTTTTCGCTGACTTTTTTACTTGGAACTGAAATAATAATTAAATTATTCAATTAGATGATAATTAAGTTCTGAAAATATTGAAATAGTATACTGTCAAGAGAATGCGTAAGTATACAAAACTTAAAAACTATAGAATGTAAGGAAAGAAAAAAATAAGAGTGAAAAATGATAACAATATTCCCTCTTTAGAAAAATGAGTTAAGTTAAATAGAAGCAATAACAAGTTTGAAATGAATTTTCACAATCCCTAGATTCATAATAAGAGATAATTTTTTTAATGAACAAATCAAGTATGGAAATATTCCGTGCGATGCAGACAGACTTTTATTAGCTTTTTATTTTTAATCAGTTTTGAATAATTAGCTTGAAGAAAACAATGGAGGTTGGGAACAAAAAAAAGAAGAAGAAAAGCAAAGAAAAAGAAAAAAAAATACTTTCTTCCAAGTGGAATCTAAGAAGTAAATAATTTCTTTTTTTCATTAAAATAACTAATTTAATGGACTGTTCTCTGTATTGTTTGCATTTAAACCGTCTAACAATAAATAAGGTTCTTTACTACATCTTTAATTAAGCACAAGGCTAATTAGTTTATTTATAATAGTTAAAGGTAGGAAGTAATAATTATAAATAATATTCATGGTTACTATTTTTCTTTTAATGTAATGGGCTTTTTTAAACCAGTGCTGCATATTAATGAATACAGCATAATTTAATTCTTTAATCCATTCAAAGAATCAAAACCTGTCAAAGAATATTTCTTTTTGTTATTCTCCAGTTTCTTTCAATAGATTTATTTTAAATTTTTAGAATTTTTTATGGAATTCCATGACTGAATCCTTTTTACTGTATATTTTTCACAACCGTCTTCATGGTAATAACATTATATTTAATTAAGAAAGTATCACACAGAGAACTAAACACCACCATTCTAATTTCATTCATTTTAAATTTCTGTTGAAATATTAGCAAATAAACTTTTGTTTCTTGCCTTAAAATATTACGTTTCAGTTCATAATATTTGGAAACCTAATCACACGGCCTAGTGTAATTTTTGAGGCGGTGTGATGTTTCTTTTTTTTTTTTTAAATACTTCGCCAGTTCTTTGTTGTAAAAGATATATTAGAATCACCTAATCGGATAATCGGTTATTATGTATAACATCCGATTATTATGCATAATAACCAAGTAATCCGTTTAAAATGAGTAAATTGTAAGAATTTACCACATTATCCGGTTCTTTGCTTCTTCGCAATATTCTATTTTTTTTTTGTTAAATCTAGAGTGTTTCTTCCTAATTGCAATTATTAGAACTTAGTTAATCTATTAATTCTTTACTATTCCTTGTCCTGAAAAACATTTGCTATTAGCGGCAAATTCTTTATATTTTTTAATCCGTCTTCCTCTTCTAGCGAAGCAGTAGGATGTTTTTTTTAAGTTAACAAAATTTGCCCAGTGCCTATTTGAGATGCCACAGGCATCGCGAGCACTATTTATCCTGATACCTTTGAGTAATTAGAAAACACAGATTCCTTACACTGAATGAGCTGGCGAAGCTACTAGATTCCGGCTGCCGCTACTAGCGAAGCCGTAGGATGTTTTTTTTAAAGTTAAATCTGCCCGGTGACCATTTGAGATGCTACTTTCAAATACTTCATTTGAGACAACACATAGTGTCGTATGTTTACGTGGCATTAAATATTACTGGAATCAAAATATGAAAATTACTGTAAGTAATAAATGTATCTTATAAATAACAGTAATTTTTTTTTATAAAACATTATCGCACGGCATAAAAATTTCATTAGAGTGAATTTTTTAATAAATTTGCTTAATTAATCACATTTACCAATGAAATTAAGTCAATGAGATCGCATGTCATTGTAATTAATCACATTGATCAAACTTCACTGGTAATTATGCATAATAACAGGTTAACGTGGTAAATTCTCATAATTTATCCTTTTTAACGGCCTACTTGCTTGGTTATTATGCATAATAACCGATTATCCACATAACCGAAACATATTTCTTAGAAGTTAGAACTAAGTAGAGATGTACCTTGATGCCAAAATTTGAAGCCCCTGGGCCTATAGTTTAATAGATATAACATTTTAAAATTTCTTCATGTTATCCCTATGGGATGCCAAAAAAGAGAGAATAGAGTGGGATGAAGAGGTTCGATCCCAATTAGTTATGTTATTAAATACAGAGTGAAATTCATTAACTAATTAATTAATTATAATTTTTGCGAATTAAGGTTATAACTATTGATTGTCATGAGTTATAGCCCTTCACTGCAGTAACGTGTGTGCCAAAAATCAAGTTAAATCAATCTTATTAATAACTCTTTTTCTAAACGAGTTAACGACTTTGGACTTTTATCACCTATTCGTATTCATATGAGTAACCTGTGTTCCAAATCAGGAGTTGATGCGATCATTAGGAGAGGTGAAACGAGCGCTCAAATAATGCAGGTGTTTGGAATGCTCTTACCTGTTCTCACCTTTGCCATTGTTATGCGTACAGCTATGCGAAATGAAGGAACCGTATTTCTTTGCCACCTGTTATTGAATACAGACACGGATGAGTTGGAACTCTACCTACGTTATGAATTTCAAAGCTATGAGTGCATTATGTAATTTTTAAATAATTATTTCAGATGACAATGGGAATAATTAATAAGAGCTAATTAATGAGAGTAAGGAGAGTCCGAACAGATTTGACACATAGGTATTCATTCTAATGAGAAGTGTTCTAAATCTCAATTGGATAGCATGAATAGAAGCAGATTTACAAACAAAGAAATGTATGGAATGCTCTCACCTGTGAGGTATTAAATAACTCCATTGTAGTTTTCGTGCAAGGTAGGTATTAGATGTCGGAAGACGTGTACCAAGTTTTACGAATGTGTCTTTGTTAGAAGCCGATTTATAGGTGTTCTAAGTTAAGCAATGAGAGAGCACCAGGGGTGTCGCTTGTTTAAGTTCTATTGGCCGTTACAAAGAACCAATGAGAGTAATAGCCAATCTGAGAAGAGTTGGAGGCATCGAGAATCTTTGGAATGTCAGCATTGTTATTCCATTGTACTAAAGACGCATCTCTTGGTAGAAGGAAGTCTGTATTGCGTGTGGTTGCAATTTAATACAGTTATGTAGCAGCACGAAGTCTACCTGACATGTAAATTTGAAAGGTACACGTTAATTAGGTGTTTTTTAATAAATTGATAAAGGCTAATTGTAATTTAATTAATAACACCTTTGAATCTGCATCTGCTGACTGTTAATTCTTATCAGAAGTAGGTACTGAATGCATAAGCAAATGTGCAAAATCTGAAGTCGTTCCGATGAATGCTTGAGGAGATAATATTTTCGAAATGTGTGGAATGTCAATTAATTATCTATCAAAACAGTGGGTGTGTGTTCCAGGAAAGGCGTGTATCAAGATGCGCAGATCTTGATGAAATCGTTCCAATTTGGCCACTCCCAATTTTTAGCATGGGCCCTTTTTTCCGTTGACTAATCAGAGTGGAGTGTCGGAAATTGAACGGACGAATTCAGAGGAGATGGTGACTTACTATATATATATATATATATAAATCAAGGGCGTCCGACATACATGTGTCATATATCGTTGGAAAGGAAATCGATGGGGCTATCTAGTGGTAAAATTGCTGAAAAGGCTGAACAAATAGGAAAGAAGTAATAGTCAAAGTAAAATTTCATTTGAAAAATGGATGAAAAGTTTAACGGTTAATAATCCTTAATTAATTTCTTTAATTTAAGGATTAAACATAAGATGATAGGACGTAACGCATCTTACGATGAGTTCGGCTTTTGTGATACGGTTAATACAGATAGGGATGTAATCGAATCCTATGATGAGTTCGGTTTGTAGTATCGATATAGAATCGATTAATCGCATCTACGATGAGTCTTTGTTGTGACGTGTACACAGTAGCAGTCGGTTAATCGGAATCTTTATGATGTGGCTTTGTAGTGATGATAAGGAATCGATTAATCGCATCTTACGATGAGTTCGGCTTGTTGTGATACGGTTTACGGATAGGGATCGGTTAACGAATCTTATATGAGTTCGGTTTGTAGTGACGATATAGAATCGATTAATCGGCATCTTACGATGAGTTCGGCTTGTTGTGATACGGTTAATACAGATAGGATCGTTAATCGAACGCGATGAGTTCGGTTTGTAGTGATCGATATAGAGGATTAATCGCACTACGATGAGTTCGCTTGTGATAGCAGGTTAATACAGATAGGGACGGGTTAATGAATCTTATGATGAGTTCGTCTGTAGTGATAGAGAATCGATTAACGCATCTTACGATTATTCGGCTTCGATACGTTACAATAGGATCGGGTTAACGAATCTTATGATGAGTTCCGGTTTTGCAGTGATCGATATAGAATCGATTAATCGCATCTTACGATGAGTTCGGCTTTTGTGATACGGTTATACAGATAGGGATCGAGTTATCGAATCTGCGATGAGTTGAGTTTGAGTGATCGATATAGAATCGATTAATCGCATCTTACGATGAGTTCGGCTTGTTGTGATACGCAACGCTGATAGGATCGGTTAATCGAATCTAGATGAGTTCGTTTGTAGTGATCGTATGGAATCATTAATCGCTCTTACGATGAGTTCGGCTTGTTGGATACGGTTATACAGATAGGGATCGGTTAATCGAGATCTACGATGAGTTCGGTTTGTAAATCGATATAGGAATCGATTAATCGCATCTTACGATACGAGTTCGGCTTGTTGTGATACGGTTAATACAGATGAGGATCGGTTATCAAGATGCGTATGAGAGTCGGTTGAGTGATCGATATAGGAATCGATTAATCGCATACGTGAGTTCGGCTTGTGTGATACGGTTAATACAGATAGACGTGGTTAACTGAATCTCGATGAGCGGTTTGAGTGACTGTAGGAATCGATTAATCGCATCTACGAGATGAGTTCGGCTGTTGTGAACGTTATACAGATAGGACGGTTAACGAATCTTTGCGATGAGTTACGGTGATCGATATAGAATCGATTAATCGCAATTCACGATGAGTTCGGCTTGTTGTGATACGTTATACAGATAGATCGGTTAATCGAATCTTATGAGAGTTGGTTTGTAGTGATCGATATAGAATCGATTAATCGCATCTACGATGAGTTCGGCTTGTGTGATACGTTAATACAGATAGGGATCGGTTAATCGAATCTTATGATGAGTTCGGTTTGTAGTGATCGATATAGGAATCGATTAATCGCATCTTACGATGAGTTCGGCTTGTTGTGATACGGTTAATACAGATAGGGACCGGTTAAACGAATCCTATGATGAGTTCGGTTTGTAGTGATCGATATAGGACGATTAAGTCGCATCTTTACGAGTTCGGCTTGTTGCATACGGTTAATGCGTGATAGGATCGGTAATCGAATCTGCGATGAGTTCGGTTTGTAGTGATCGATATAGGAATCGATTAATCGCATCTTACGATGAGTTCGGCTTGTTGTGATACAGATAGGGATCGGTTAATCGAATCTTATGATGAGTTCGGTTTGTAGTGATCGATATAGAATCGATTAATCGACAGCTTCGATGAGTTCGGCTTGTTGATACGGTTGGCACAGACAGGGATGTTAATCGAATCTGCGATGAGTTCGGTTGTAGTGATCGATATAGGAATCGATTAATCGCATTCAGATGAGTTCGGCTTGTTGTGATACAGATAGGGATCGGTTAATCGAATCTGCGATGAGTTCGGTTTTGTAGTGATCGATATAGGAATCGATTAATCGATCTACGATGAGTTCGGCTTGCTGTGATACGTAACAAGTGGATCGGTTAATCGAATCTATGATGAGCCCGGTCTTGTAGTGATCGATATAGAATCGATTTAATCGCATTCTTACGATGAGTTCGGCTTGTGTGATACGGTTAACAAGATAGACTGCCAATCGAATCTGGCGATGAGTTCGGTTTGTAGTGATCGATAAATCGATTAATCGCATCTACGATGAGTTCCGGCTTGTTGTGATACTAATAGGCAGATAGGATCGGTTAATCGAATCTTGGCGATGAAGTTCGGTTTGCAGTGATCGATATAGTGAATCGATTAATCGCATCTTACGATGAGTTCGCTTGTTGATACGTTATACAGATAGGGATCGGTTAATCGAATCTTGGATGAGTTCGGTTTGTAGTGATCGATATAGAATCGATAATCGCATCTGTTACGAGTCGGCTTGTTGGATACGGTTAATACAGATAGGATCGGTTAATCGAATCTTTTTGTGATGAGTTGGTTTGTAGTGACGATATAGGAATCGATTAATCGCATCTGCGATGAGTTCGGCTTGTGTGATACGGTTATACAGATAGGACGGTTAACGAATCTTTATGATGAGTTCGGTTTTGCGTGTCGCATAGGAATCGATTAACGCATCTACGATGAGTTCGGCTTGTTGTGACGTTATACAGATGGATCGTTGCGAATCTATAGTTCGTTTGGTATGAGCTCGATAGAACGATTAATTCCATCTACGATGAGTTCCGGCTTGTTGATACGGTTAATACAGATAGGGATCGGTTAATCGAATCTTATGATGAGTTCGGTTTGTAGGGATCGATATAGGAATCGATTAATCGCATCTTACGATGAGTTCGGCTTGTTGTGATACAGATAGGGATCGGTTAATCGAATCTTGGATGAGTTCGGTTTGTAGTGACGATATAGGAATCGATTAACGCACTTACGATGAGTTCGCTTGTTGTGTACTGCTATACAGATAGGGATCGGTTAATCGAATTCTTGATGAAGTTCGGCTTGTAGTGACGATATAGGAATCGATTAATCGCATCTGCGATGAGTTCGGCCGCATGATACGTAATACAGATAGGATCGGTTAATCGAATCTATGGATTGAGTTCGGTTTGCAGTATCGATATAGGAATCGATTAATCGCATCTTACGATGAGTTCGGCTTGTGTGATAGCGGTTATACAGATAGGACCGGTTAAACGAATCCTATGATGAGTTCGGTATTGTGATGACTATCAGAATCGATTAATCGCATCTATTGGAGAGTTCGGCTTGTTGTGATACGGTTAACAGAAGGATCGGTTAATCGAATCTTTATGATGAGTTCGAGGTGATCGATATAGGAATCGATTAATCGCATCTTTACGATGAGTTCGGCTTGCATGTGATACGGATAGCAGATAGGATCGGTTAATCGAATCTATGATGAGTTCGGGTTTGATAGTGACGATATAGGAATCGATTAATCGTATCTTACGATGAGTTCGGTCATGTGATACGGTATCAGCAAGATAGGACCGGTTAATCAATCTATGATGAGTTCGGTTTGTAGTGATCGATATAGGAATCGATTAATCGCATCTTACGATGAGTTCGGCTTGTTGTGATACGGTTAATACAGATAGGGATCGGTTAATCGAATCTTATGATGAGTTCGGTTTGTAGTGATCGATATAGGAATCGATTAATCGCATCTTACGATGAGTTCGGCTTGTTGTGATACGGTTAATACAGATAGACGGTTAATCGGAATCTTATGATGAGTGTCGGTTTGCAGTGACGATATAGAATCGATTAATCGCATCTTACGACGAGTTCGGCTTGTTGTGATACGTTATACAGATAGACCGGTTAACGAATCTTTATGATGAGTTCGGTTTGTAGTGATCGATATAGGAATCGATTAATCGCATCTTACGATGAGTTCGGCTTGTTGTGATACGGTTAATACAGATAGGATCGTAATCGAATCTTATGATGAGTTCGGTTTGTAGTGACGATATAGAATCATTAATCGCATCTACGATGAGTTCGGCTTGTTGTGATACGGTTATACAGATAGGATCGGTTAATCGAATCTTAGATGAGTTCGGTTCAGTGATCGATATGAATCGATTAATCGCATCTTACGATGAGTTCGGCTTCTGTGATACGTTAAGTCAGATGGGACGTTAACGAATCTTATGATGAGTTCGGTTTGAGTGACTGATATAGGAATCGATTAATCGCATCTACGATAGTTCGGCCAGTATGATTGCCGGTCTGGTAGATAGGATCGTTAATGCGATGAGTTCGTTTGTAGTGATCGATATATGAATCGATTAATCGTATCTTACGATGAGTTCGGGCTTGTGTATGATAGCGGTTTACTGCATAGGGACGGGTTAATCGAATCTATGATTGAGTCTTGGTTTGTAGTGATCGATATAGAATCGATTAATCGATCTTACGATGAGTTCGGCTTGTTGTGACATTCATACAGATAGGATCGGTTAATCGAATCTTGATGAGTTCGGTTTGAGTGACGATATAGGAATCGATTAATCGCATCTTACGATGAGTTCCGGCTTGTCTGTGATCGGTTATTGCATACAGATAGGGATGGTTAATCGAATCTTAACGATGAGTTCGGTTTGTAGTGATCGATATAGAATCGATTAATCGCATCTCGATGAGTTCGGCTTGTTGCGATACGTTAATACAGATAGGATCCGGTAATCGAATCCTATGATGAGTTCGGT
Source organism: Araneus ventricosus (assembly GCA_013235015.1). Taxonomy (NCBI): domain Eukaryota; kingdom Metazoa; phylum Arthropoda; class Arachnida; order Araneae; family Araneidae; genus Araneus; species Araneus ventricosus. The sequence continues at coordinate 2,890 of BGPR01024433.1, read as the reverse complement.
TTGAGTGATCGAATAGGAATCGATTAATCGCATCTTACGATGAGTTCGGCTTCTTGATACGGTTAATACAGATAGGGATCGGCTAATCGAATCTTATGATGAGTTCGGTTGTAGATCGATATAGAATGATTAATCGCATTCTTGATGAGTTCGGCTTGTTGTGATACGGTTAATCGATAGGGATCGGCTAATCGAATCGGCGATGAGTTCGGCTTGAGTGATCGATATAGGAACGATTAATCGCATCTACGATGAGTTCGGCTTGTTGTGATACGGTTACAGGGATAGGTGCTAATCGAATCTATGATGAGTTCGGTTTGCAGTGATCGATATAGGAATCGATTAATCGATCTACGATGATCGGCTTGCTGTATACGGTTAATACAGATAGGGATCGTTAACGAATCTTAGATGAGTTCGGTTTGTAGTGATCGATATAGGAATGATTAATCGCATCTACGATGAGTTCGGCTGTTGTGACAGGCACGGGCTCAGATAGGGACTTAATCGAATCTGCGATGAGTTCGGTTTGTAGACTGATATAGAATCGATTAATCGCATCTACTGAGTTCGGCTTGCTGCATACGGTTACAGATAGGATCGGCTAATCGAATTATGATGAGTTCCGGTTTCAGTGAATAAGAATCGATTAATCGCATCTACGATGAGTCGGCCTTGTGATACGGTTAGCTAGATAGGATCGTTAATCGAATCTGCGATGAGTTGCTTTGAGTGATCGATATAGGAATCGATTAATCGCATCTTACGATGAGTTCGGCTTGTTGTGATACAGATAGGGATCGGTTAATCGAATCTTATGATGAGTTCGGTTTGTAGTGATCGATATAGGAATCGATTAATCGCATCTTACGATGAGTTCGGCTTGTTGTGATACGGTTAATACAGATAGGGATCGGTTAATCGAATCTTATGATGAGTTCGGTTTGTAGTGATCGATATAGGAATCGATTAATCGCATCTACGATGAGTTCGGCTTGTTGTGATACGGTTACGCAGATAGGATCGGTAATCGAATCTATGATGAGTTCGGCTTTGTAGTGATCGATATAGAATCGATTAACGCATCTACGATGAGTTCGGCTGCTGTGATACGGTTAATACGATAGGGATCGGGTTAAACGAATCTATGATGAGTTCGGTTTGTAGTGATCTGATATAGGAATCGATTAATCGCATCTACGATGAGTTCGGCTTGTTGTGATACGGTAAACAGATAGGGATCGTAATCGAATTCTGGCATGAGTGAGTTCGGTTTGTAGTGATCGATATAGAATCGATTAATCGCATCTTACGATGAGTTCGGCTTTGTTGTGATAGCTAATAAGCAGATAGGATCGGTTAATCGAATCTTCGATGAGTTCGGTTTGTAGTGACGATATAGAATCGATTAATCGCATCTACGATAGAGTTCGGCTTGTTGTGATACGGTTAATGATAGGGATCGGTTAATCGAATCTGCGATGAGTTCGGTTTGTAGATCGATATAGGAATCGATTAATCGCATCTTACGATGAGTTCTGGCTTATGTGATACGGTTAATACAGATAGGACTTAATCGAATCTTGCGATGAGTTCGGTTTGTATGACGATATAGAATCGATTAACGCATCTTGCCTGAGTTCGGCTTTGCTGTGACGGTTAACACAGATAGGATCGGTTAAACGAATCTATGATGAGTTCGGTTTGCAGTGACTGATATGAGAACAATCGCATCTTACGATGAGTTCGGCCGTTGTGATACGGCAGGTTAGAGTACAGATAGTGATGTATAATCGAATCATGGATGAGTTCGGTTTGCAGTGCGATCGATATAGGAATCGATCAATCGCATCTTACGATGAGTTCGGCTTGCTTGATCGGTTAATACAGATAGGATCGGTTAATCGAATCTTGATGAGTTCGGTCTTGAGTGATCGATATAGAATCGATTAATCGCATCTTTACGATGAGTTCGGCTTGTTGTGATACGGTTAATATCAGATAGGATCGGTAATCGAATTTGCGATGAGTTCGGTTTGTGTGATCGATATAGGAATCGATTAATCGCATCTTACGATGAGTTCGGCTTGTGTGATACAGATAGGGATCGGTTAATCGAATCTGCGATGAGTTCGGTTGTGTGACGATATAGGAATCGATTAATCGCATCTTACGATGAGTTCGGCTTTGCTGTGATACGGCATACAGATAGGGACGGTTAAACGAATCTATGATGAGTTCGGTTTGAGTGACGATATAGAATCGATTAATCGCATCTTACGATGAGTTCGGCTTGCTGTGATACGGCAATACGATAGGATCGGGTAATCGAATCTATGATGAGTTCGGTTGCAGGATGACGATATAGGAATCGATTAATCGCATCTACGATGAGTTCGGCTTGTTGTGATACGGTTAATACAGATAGGGATCGGTTAATCGAATCTTATGATCATCTGGTTCGTAGTGATCGATAGGAATCGATTAATCGCATCTTACGATGAGTTCGGCTTGTTGTGATACGGTTAATACAGATAGGGATCGGTTAATCGAATCTTTGATGAGTTCGGTTTGTAGTGACGATATAGAATCGATTAATCGCATCTACGATGAGTTCGGCTTGTTGTGATACGGTTAATACAGATAGGATCAGTTAATCGAATCTTAATGAGTTCGGTTTAGGTGATCGATATAGAATCGATTAATCGCATCTACGATGAGTTCGGCTTGCTGTGATAGGTTAATGGCAGATAGGGACGCTAATCGAATCCTAAGCGATGAGTTCGGTTTGTAGTGATCGATATAGGAATCGATTAATCGCATCTACGATGGCGGTGGCTTGCTGTGAGCTACCAGATAGGGAAGCAATACGTACCAAACGAAGCAATGA
>BGPR01024432.1:0-23246 GCA_013235015.1 Araneus ventricosus | reverse complement strand
TCTTTGATAAATTGTATTCTTTATGTTTAGTTTCAGTTGTAAGGCAAAATTAAGGGGTGGTACTCTTCCATACAACAGTCACCCAATAGTTTTTTTCATAGGATTTTTGTTGGTATTTTTGGATTTTATTTCTTATTTAATTTTAGTTATGGCGGCTTTTCTTTCTTCTTTCTATTTCTTTTCACATGTGACTTTTAAAATTGGGATTCATGAACATTTTCTTTTCGTGTCTTTTGAAGCGGAATAGACACAAAACTTGTAGATTTTTCTGATCCATGATGGGTTCAGCATAATTTGCATTACACATTAATTTATTTTATATTATTATGTAATTATATGTTATAAATTATTATGTTAAGTTTATTGGATTTTTTGTATTAATTTTGTAGTCGTATGAATGTAATCGAATTTTTTTCTCCCATTCGACCCATTTCGAACCTTACACCCTTTGGGTCGGTTGAGTCACCGAGGTTGGTAAATAATTTTTTTAAAAAAAATCTTAAATTTATAAGAGTTAAGTTCTGCTTAATTCATATAAAACAGTGTTGCTCAAAAAAATTTTCAAAGAATAATTATATTAATATATTTGTCAATTGAGTTTAATAAAGAAACGATATTCTCTGTTGGTGAAAATTGCCCCATTTAAAGTATAAAAGTAAACTGGAAGAGCAAAAAATTCTATTAATCCCTGAAATTTCTTTTTATAATTAAAACGGATTCAAACAAATTCGAAAGAAAACTTGGCACATAAATATAACTACTATCTGCATACCTCAAAAAACAGATAAAATTATATATCTAAGTTTTCGGCGATGTGAAAGGTTCAGTTACTCATTTATTTATTAAGAATCAATATTCTTCTCCGTTGCCAATATTTTCTACGAGATGGCGATCGCATAATATTTTTAGAACACTGGCATTCAAAGGACATAATTTTTTAATATTCATTTCAAATTAATTGGAAACAAGGACATTTTTTTTGAAATGCCTATGACTTGCAACGCCACTTGTAATTATACAATCTAAATTAGCATTTAAACTTATTTTTTATTTTAAATTATAATTTTTGAGTTTCGGTTAGCAATTTTTATTTTACTTTATTGACTGAGAAAAAAATATGACTCATTTATTAAAACAGTTTAACGTTACCCAAGTTGTAAATCTGGAATTTAGGCGTGTATTAAAAAAGTTTAATATTTTTAAAATTAAAAGAAGCTTTGATGTTATTAGGGGAAGATTTAACTTAATTTCTTCCATTCAAATTTTTAAGAATGTTGTTCACAAGTGTATATTTCATCGCTTTATATCCGTTAACTATTATAATCTCAATCATGTTGGGGGCGCAAGTGATGCCCTTTCATTACTTTTAGAACAAGAATGTGGAAACTTGAGAGAAAAACAAGTCGTCCGCAAAAGAAGACATTTTTTTTTAATTAGTCGATATTCCTCTTTAAATGTAATACGAAGATAAAATGAGGCTTCCAGATCCATGAAGAATTTCTTTGGTGTAATGTATTGAATGTAAAATCTAAAACTGCTAGAATCACTAAAACATCCGGTAAAAAATCCTGAGTTAATAATATTTTTAGCCTACCATTAGTAAAGATTTACACCCATGGACCAAAATATAACGTGAGCAAGTTCATGTTATCATTGTTTTTTAACACGGTTCTTATTTTAAATTAAGAAACAAAAGAATGTAGACATCACTTTCATGACGTCTTTCCGACTTGGTTATATAAACTATCCCAGAAAGCTTCTTGCCCCAAAAATTATTGTGGACATTCTTCTCTACTGATTTTAACTATTTATTAATCATTAATCAAACGAAATCATAAAGAAATAAACTGTTAGTATTGAAAATGCAGGAAACAATTGATATAATCAAAGGACTTGCGAAAGTCCGTTTAATGCGTTATATATATCATTGAAAACATCTTAAGAATTCATTTTATTTATCGCATGGTAGAATTTTTCATGGAAATACTATATCGCATCTGAAAAAATATCTCCTGTGATTCAAAACTCTTTTAGTGTATACATGTAACTTAGTTATAAGTTAATTTATAATGATATATTTTAATATTCAATCTTACCTTTGCATATGTTTTCTTTAGGGTGCAATTTTTTTCCAGTTGTACATGTGCAAACAACACTTCTCTTTTCTTTACTATATTCGCACGTACCATTTTCGCCTTTGCAATCTTTAAATTTTCCAGTTTCCTTGCACCAATCATTTTTTTCGCAATCATTTCCACTCAGCCCATTGGCACATTTGCAAGTCTTCCAGCCATATTTTTCAACACATTTTTGTGTTTCCGGACAATCTTTGTCTGTAGAACATCCATCTTTTGAAAGCAAAAAATAAAAATCTTTTAAAAACACATCTTAAATTTATCATCTCTCTAATCGTTGTTGTAAAAACATATCTTTGATAAATTATATTCTTTAAGTCTTTCTTCTGTAGGGCAAGATTAAGGGGTGGTGCCCCTCCATACAACAGTCACCCACTATTTTTTTCATAGGATTTTTGGATTTTATTTCTTATTTATGGCGGCTTTACTTTTTTCTTTCTATTTCTTATCACATGTGACTTTTAAAATTTGGATTCATGAACATTTTCTTTTCGTGTCTATTGAAGCAGAATAGATACAAAACTTGTTTCTTTTTCTCATTCATGATGGGATTAGCATAATTTGCATTACACATTAATTTATTTTGTATTATTATGTATTATACATTATTATGTTTTGTTTGTTATATTTTTTGTATTAATTTTATAGTCGTATGAATAAAATCGATTTCTTTCTCCCAAATTTCCACCATTTGGAACCTTACACCCTTTGGATTGGTTGAGTCAGCATGGTTGGTAAATAAATTTTTTTACAAAAACTTAAACTTATAAGAATTAAGCTCTGTTTAATTCTTATAAAACAGTGTTTTGTCATGAAATTTTCCAGGAATATTTATATCAATATATTTGTCAATTGAGTTTTAAAAAGAAACGATATTCTCTATTCGTGAAAATTGCCCCATTTAAAGTATAAAAGTAAACTGGAAGAGCAAAAAATTATATTAATCCCCGAAATTATTTTAGAATTATAACGGATTAAAACAAATTCGAAAGTAAACTTGGTACGTAAAGATAGCTGCTATCTGCATACCTAAAAAACAGATAAAATTATATACCTAAGCTTTCTGCTATATGAAAGTTTCAGTTATTCATTTCTCTCTTATTAAGAATCAATATTCTTCTCCGTTGCCAATATTTTCTACGAGATGTCGATCCCAAAATATTTTTAGAACATTGCCATTCAAAGGACATAATTTTTTAATATTCATTTCAAATTCGTTGGAAAGAGGAACATTTTTTTTGAAATGCCTATCACTTGCAACGTCACTTGTAATCATACAATCTAAATTAGCATTTAAAGTGATTTTTTATTTTAAATTATAATTTTTGAGTTTTGCTTAGCAATTTTTATTTTACTTTATTGGCTGAGAAAAAAATATGACTCATTTATTAAAACAGTCTAACGTTGTCCAAGCTGTAAATCTGGAATTTAGACGTCTATTAAAAAAGTTTAATATTTTTAAATTTAAATGAAGCCTTGATGTCACTAGAGAAAAATTTAACTTAATTTCTTCCATTCAAATTTTTAAGAATGTTGTTCACAAGTGTATATTTCATCGCTTTATATCCGTTAACTATTATAATCTTAATCTTGTTGGGGAGCAAGTGATGCCCTTTCATTACTTTTAGAACAAGGATGTGGAAACTTGAGAGAAAAACAAGTTGTCCGCAAAAGAAGACATGAAGACATTTTTTTAATTAATCGAAATTCCTCTTTTAATGTAATACGAAGATAAAATGAGACTTACAGATCCATGAAGAATTTCTTTGATGTAATGTATTGAATGTATAATCTAAAACTGCTAGAATCACTAAAACATCAGATAAAAAATTCTGAGTTAATAATATTTTTAGCCTACCATTAGTAAATATATACACCCATGGACCAAAATATAACTTGAGCAAGTTCATGTTATCATTGTTTTTTAACACGGTTCTGATTTTATATTAAGAAACAAAAGTATGTAGACATCACTTTCATGACGTCTTGCCGACTTGGTTATATAAACTATCCCAGAAAGCTTCTTGCCCCAATAATTATTCTGGACATTCTTCTCTACTGATTTTAACTATTTATTTATCATTCATCAAACGAAATCATAAAGAAATAAACTATTAGTATTGAAAATGCAGAAAACAATTGATATAATCAGAGGACTTGCGAAAGTCCGTTTAACGTGTTATATATATCAATGAAAACATCTTAAGAATTCATTTTATTTGTTGCATGGTAGAATTTATCATGGAAATACTATATCGCATCTGAAAAAGTATCTCCTGTGATTCGAAACTATTTTAGTTTATAAATGTTACTTAGTTATAAGCTAATTAATAATAATTTATTTTATATTCAATCCTACCTTTGCATATGTTTTCTTGAGGGTGCAATTTTTTTCCAGTGGCACATGTGCAAACAACACTTCTCTTTTCTTTACTATATTCGCATTTACCATTTTCGCCTTTGCAATATTTAAATTTTCCGGGATCCTCACACCAATCATTTTTTTCGCAATCATTTCCACTCAGCCCATCGGCACATTGACATGTCTTCTCACCCTCTTTTCCCACGCATTTTTCTCTTTCGCTGCATTGACTTTCGCCGGTACATGGAACTGCTGTAATTATAAAATAATAATCAAGTTTTTTCAAAAAATTATTTTAAACAGATTGAAGAAGCATTATCAAAAACAACAAATGATGACTATTAAATATTTCGAGTAAGGTTTATCTATGTTATAGGTTATACAACTTTACGCTAGCAGAGGATTTTCTATTGTGCAAAAATACTGTAAACATCCAATTAAATCTCCAGATTTTTATTTTATACTCTCTAATTAATTATTTTTATTTTTACATTTTATTTCTATCCACTTTATATTTATTACTGTTTTTTTAATTTTAATACTGTCCACTGTTTCATCACTTTATTAAGTCCCCACTACTGCTAAACAGAACACAGTTAGGGCGGGCCGGAGGGGATCTCGAAAGGGTGCCACGTACCACTGATTGATGTAGCAAATTGAAAATTGATTCAGAGGCAATGTAAACACCAAATTACGCTTAAGTTTTAATTAATTGAAATTATAATTAAAATTTTAAAAAACTTTTCCGAGGTGCACGTTTCCACCCTCCAAACTATGTTTGCGCAAAATATCATAGTTCTAATTCCAGCAGTCTGCCCTGTAGAACGGTAACATACAGACACGCGTTCTTTTATATTACTAGAGATTATTTTAATGTATAACTAGAAGATTTGTGCCCGTCTGGGCTTTTAGTTTGCCAACAACATGTGAGATCTGATTGTCGCAGATTTTTTAGCAAAAGTTGTAATAGAAAATCTCATCCCCATTGGGAGAGTGCTTAAGAAATAAAAGAAGCATGGAAAACAGAAATGATGAATCGATTAACACTAACTTTCGTTTTGCAAAATATATAAATATTCCATTCCAAAATTAAGTACGAAAACGAAAGAACTTTTTTTAACGAAAACGAAAGTAAAGATCTCCTAAAAGTGAAAAAATAAATTAATCTTAGTATAACTTCTACTTGATATTAAAACCGAGTTCCGCGTCAATGAATCAACAAAAAAGAAAAAAAGAGTAGAAACTGCTAAGCTCAGCTAAAAAAAACCTTTCGTGCCTCTTAGGTGATATTAAATCATCACAGAATTAAAACAGTATCCCGTGTGTAGTGTATGCTAATTTGAAGACAGACTGTCTGAATATCTTTGGCATGTAGCCAAAATCCTGAGCGTTACCGATTTCGGAGCGTAATTCTATTATAGATTATGTAGTTGTATATACGGAATAATTTTTTCGCCCAATCAATCCATTTCGGGCCTTAAATCTTTAGATCGGCAGCGTGGTTGATAAATAATTTTTAAAAAAATATTAACTCTTAAAAATTTAGCTCTGCCGAAAAAATAGTGTTGGCTCATGACATTTTCAAAGAATATTTATTTCAATATCTTTTTAAATCGTTTAATTTGGAAACGAAATTCTCTAATGGTGTAAATTGCTCTATTTAAAGGATAAAAGTAAACTGTAAAGAGAGAAAAATTATATTAATCCCTGGATATTTTTTAGGTTCAACACAGATTCGTTGAAGATCTAAAGAAAACTTGGAGTGCTAATAAAGCTGCTCTCTGCATACCGGAAAAACAGATAAAACAATATACTTAAGTTTTCAGTTATGTAGAAGTTCACTTTTTCATTTTTACTTTCTCGTATACGAAGTATACAAAGAGAAAGTATTGTAATCGTCAAAAAATTCGAACTCGAGATTTTGACGAATCTCCACATTTTAGACCTCCCTGAGTCCGAAAAACACAATTTTGGAATTAGGTCAGTCTGTGTGTCTGTCTGTGAACAAGATAACTCAAAAAATGTTAGAGCTACGGGGATGAAATTTGCTGTGCGATCTTTACACATAAGTTGTAGGTTTCTATCAAATTGTGGACAAAATCCGTCTACGGGAAGTCTGTCTGTCCGCGGTCATGTGAGCACTATAACTCAAAAACTTGAATAGCTAGATGGCTAAAATTTGGTACACAGTTTTATCTTCATGAATGTAGGTCCATATTAAAGTTTGGACCAAATCCATCGTAGGGTCGTAGGGTAGGGCGTCATAGGGTCTGTCGGACTGTATAATCGCATACTTGTAAAAATTATATCTCCTAAACCCTTTGTCTTAGACAAAAAAAAATTGGTGTGACGATTGCTAACATTAATTATAGATTTGTGCCCAAATTTCATTTCAATCGGTTAAAGAAAGGCGTTGAAATTGCATATTAATTTTTTTAATCCGATTATTTATGCGCATGCGTACTGGTAGCATTCCCTGTGCACGCGGAAGGATTACGTCATATGTCCTTGAGCCGGCAAGAGTGGAAAACGGTACTCATTTAATCTTTACGCATCTCTTTGAATTTGATTCTTCACCAAAATATTTTACAATCACTATAATATGCAATGAAAAACTTTCTGATAGTCATTGGTTTCTGGGTTACAGTAGGTTCAAATTTTTTTATCCACGCGGGGGGGGGGGCGAGGAAACAGCACCTTTTTGGGGAAGTATACGAGAAGGTTTAGGGGAGACCATTCCCGCTGGTTTTATTAAGGGACAAAATTATTCTCCGTTGCCAACATTTTCGAAAAAGTGTCAATCACGCAACATTTTTGGTACATTAGCATTCAAATTAGATAATTTTTTTTAAAATTTGTATCAAATTCATCGAAGCAAGGACATTTTTTCAAAATACCTACCACTTGCAGTAACACATGCGATGTCATTTCTAATCATATAATCTAAATTAGCATTTGAAGATCCATAATTTTTGACTGTTGATTATCGTCAAGGTTTTTTCACTTGATTGATTTTAGGAAACAAAATTATGAGTGTTTCATTAAAAAAATGTTTAAAGTTGCACAAGTTGTCAATTTGGAAGGTGGTTAAAAAAGCTTAATATTTTTTTTAAATTAAAAGAAGGATTGTGATACTAGGGAATAATGTATTTCGCTTTATTGCATTCAACTTTTTAAGAATGTTATTCACAGGTGTATATTTTATGGCGTAAAACCCTTTAACTAATATAATCTTAAATTCGTTGACTCACAAGAGATGCCGTTGGTTTACTCTTAGAATAGGAATATGGAAAAATGTCGAGAATGAAACAAGTTGCCCGCACAAGAAGACAGATTTGTTTTGTTTTTATTTTATCTATCGAAATTTCTTCCAGTGGGCTACGAAGATAAAATGAGGCTTCCTAAACCCTAATGAATCCCTTTGCTAAAATCTAAATTTTTTAGAATCACTAAAAGAACCGGGAAATATTCTGAGGTAATAATATTCTTTAGCCTACCATAAGTAAAGAAAATACACATATACGCCAAAACATGGCTTGAGCAAATTCATGCCATTATTGTTTTTAACACGGTTCTGATTTCAAAATAAGAAACAATGATGCGTAGACGTCACTCTCCTATCGTTTTGCTAACATAGTTATAGTCGCAGAAAAATTCAGGCCTGAAAAACGAAACTTGCCTCTGCCGATTTCAAATATTTATTAATCGATACCAGAATTTAAATATTCAAACTTTTCCTAAGATTTAGACTGATCAAGATGCTTACCGATAGAAATTATTAAAAAATAAACTGATAGGATTGAAAATGCAGCAAAAAATCAATAACCAAAGGACTTACTAAAATCCGTTTAATATGTTATACCGATAAATAAAAACATCTTAAGAATTCATTTTATTTATTGCATGGTAAAATTTTTTATGGAAATACTATATCACACCTGAAAAAATATCTCCTGTGATTCAAAACTATTTTACTGTATATGTAACTTAGTTATAAGCTAATTTCTAATTATATATTTTAACATTCAATCTTACCTTTGCATATGTTTTCTTCAGGGTGCAATTTTTTTCCAGTGGCACATGTGCAAACAACACTTCTCTTTTCTCTACTATATTCGCATTTACCATTTTCGCCTTTGCAATTTTCAAATTTTCGAGTTTTTTCGCACCATTCTTGTATCCCGCAGTTTTCTCCACCTAGTCCATTATCACATTGACATGTCTTCTCACCCTCTTCTCCCACGCATTTTTGTCTTTCGCCACATTGACTCTCGTCGGTACATGGAACTGCTGTAAGTATAAAACAATAATCAAGTTTTTCAAAAAATTATTTCAAACTGATTGAAGAAGCACTATCAAAAACAACAAACGATGACTATTAAAATTTTCAAGGAATGTTTTATCCATGTCATAGGAGATTGAGTTTTACGTTAGAATCGTATTTTCTATCGTGCAAAAATGCGGTTAACGTCCAATTACATTTAAAGATGCAATTTTAATACTCTCCAATTTGCCACCACTTTATTAAGTCCCCGCTGCTGCTAAAACTCTGTTATTATAACACAAACAGGGACGTCCGGAGGAGATCTCGAACTGTGCCCTCACTCTAATCTCCGAGCCACTGACTGATTTAGCAAAACTAAAATTGATTACATTGATTTAGTTAATTAAATCAAAATTTTTAGTGAAGTATTTCCTTTGAGGATCACATTATTATATGATTTGTTTAAAAATAATTCATTTCAACGGCATCAAGATTTTCTTCATGTTCTGTAAATTATAGAGGTCTTACCAATTACAGTTCGCGTTTGTGGAAAAAACTTTCTCAAGATGGAGATAATGAAAAAAGATACTTGATAACTCGCATTAATCAGGAACATTTTATATATCGAATCCGAATGAGCCAAAAAACTAAATTATATTGATATTATCAACGAATTTGCTATAAACATGTAAGAAAATGAAACAAAAATCATACATTGTAAACTTATTCTACTAGGTCACATACCAAATTGTATTATATAAGTTTATGAAGAAATTATTCTTGATATTTGACTTATTAATGATTTTATTTGTGTGATTGAAATCTTAACTCTATAAAAATAATTTAACTAATTATCAATTTCATGTGTTCCTTAAATTTTTATTGTACCAAATTGTGCAATGTGATAAATAGCAAATTATTTTGTTGTAGGAAATTTGTTACAAATCCTCTCAAGTCAGCTGTGAAACTCTCCGTTCTGCGTGGGGTTTCTTTTATGTGAGTGATGGAGACAAATAAAGACCAATGGTTTTTATCCCAATTATTTATTGACTTTGGTACGGGATACGGACAACGAACGCACACAAATGATGAAATATGTTCATGATGACACGAAATATAAGATGCTCACCCGCTCAGTTACATTTCGAGCTGTGAGTTTAATATCAAAACACTATTGACACTTCATGTAAAACATCCACTGGCTAAAACTCTAGTCCGCCACTCGCTAAGCCCATCCGGCCCGCGTCAAGCAACTTCACGCTTCGTTGCTCCGCAGCGCCCTCACACGCCGCCGCCAAGAGAAAAACGGATCTGCAATGAGTTTTTCTCTGACAATATTTACATATATAATAATCAAAAAAATGTTAAACTGCACGATGACAACAAATTTTAACAAGATTGTTATTATTTAGTTTGCAGACGAGATAAAGCATCAGCATCCTGGTTTAAGATTCCAGGGTGATGAGTGATCTTATAACTCCATCGTTGTAAGGCTAATGCCCATCTAGTTAATTTAAGGGTTTTTTGGAGTTTTCTCGATTAAGTATTTTAGAGGATTATGATCTGTTACGATTTCTACAGTAGTCCCATACAACCATTTATCAAACTTTTTAAATCCGAATAATATGGCATACGCTTCCTTTTCAATAGTTGCCCAGTTTCTCTAAGTTTTATTGAATTTTTGACTCACAAACGCGATTGGTCTATAATTCCCTTTTTCATCCTTCTGAGTTAGGCAACACCCAACTGCATAGTCTGATGCATCTGCATGAATTTCAAAGGGTTTGCCAAAATCAGGGCCATTTAAAGCCGTAGCCTCACACAGAGCTTTTTTCAACCTGCAAAATGATTCCTCCTCTCGTTTTCCCCATTTTACATCTCCTGATTTTTTTCCCTTGGTTAGTTGAGTTAAAGGAGTTGCAAATTCTGCATAATTAGGAATATACAATCGATAAAATCCCATTAAGCCTAGGACCGATCTTACATCCTTTTTCGTCTTTGGCCTTTCTAGCCGTTTTATTGCCGCAATTTTTTTCCTCGCCTGGGGCATGCTTACCACCACCTATTTTATGACCTGAAAATTGTAATTCTTTGGCTGCAAAAGTACATTTTCTTAATTTTACTGAAAATCCCTCATTTTCCAATTCTTGTAGTACATTCCTCAAATGGATTAAATGTTCATCCCATGTTTTAGAATGTACTATAATATCATCGATGTAAGCCTGAGCATAACTAGAATGACTTCGAAGAACATTATTCATTATTTTCTGAAATGTACCCGAGGCTCCTGATAAACCAAAAGGCATAACCTTCCACTGATATACCCCATTATGCGTAGAGAAAGCTGTTAAAACTCTATTTTCATCATGCATTTTAATTTGATAATATCCCTTTAACAAATCTAGACATGACAACCATTGAGCCATCCCCGCAGTAAAAATCAATTCCTGTGTGTCTTTCATGGGGTAATTAGAAACCTTTGTCACTGCGTTAAGGGCTCTGTAGTCTATACACATTCGAATGGATGCGTCCTTTGTTGCCACACATACTATAGGATATGGGACATCTGCATTTGAAGGTTCAATCAAGTCTAGGTCCAATAGTTCTTTCACTTGTCTGTCCACTTCTCTCCTGTAAGACATTGGGACACTGTAAGAATGTGGCTTCTGTCTTGTAACATTGGGCAAAAGTTCAATTACATGTTCTCCAATTGCGACTGGTTGCACTGGTCTACTGAATAGAGGTTCAAACTCTTTAAGCATAGTCTCTTATTCATTTCGCTGTGTAGCTTACAGGTCAGAGGAGGTTATCGATTTTATTTCCTGGCAAAAGGAGTCTTCTATGAGCGGAGTGCTTTCAACGTCACCAAATTCTTCCTCCCCTTCGAAAATTACATTTACCGATCCCGAACTGGCGACAAATTCCCTAATTTTGTTTTGATGTACATGCCTTACGCTGGCGTTAGGCATTTTCACTACAAAGGAATGTTCGTTCCTCCGTGACTCGATGGTACATGGTCCTTGCCATCTGGCTAAGAGCTTGTTTTTCGAGTCAGGTATCAGCACTATAACCTTATTTCCTGGATTAAAGATTTTCTTCGTAGATCTCAAATTGTAGTGATGAGCCATTTTCTCCTGTTGAAATTAACTTAGCCTTTCCAGCAGCATCTTCTGTTTCTTTAATTTCTCCATGTAAAGAGTCACAGGAGTTGTGTCTAACTGTAAACCTTCTGGTCCTGCCATCTATGTGTTTTTTAGAATGGATAGGGGGTCCTTCAGGCTTTCGCCCATATAATATTTGAAAAGGTGCTACACCTGTCGTGCTGTTGGGTACTTCTCGATAAGCCCACAAAACAAACGGTATCTTGATATGCCATGAACGTGGCTCTTCCAAGATGATATGATGTAACATTTTCTTTAATGTCTGATTAAATCTCTTAAGTAACCCATTCGACTCGGAGTGCAATGGCGTTGAGAATCTAGGGCTGGATCCCATTCTCTTTTCCAACTCTTGGGTCAAACTAGCGTTGAAGTTAGTCCCATTATCAGACTCTATTACATTGGGTAACCACGTGCGCATGAAGATTGTTAGAAAAGACACACACGTAGCTTTGGCAGTTAAACTCGTCAGTGGTAAAGCCTCAGCCCATCTCGTGTGCTGGTCAACCAGACATAGTACGTATCTGTGACCTTTTGCACTAGGAGGATCTATAGGTCCAATTATGTCAATGTTCACAACCTAGAAAGGTAATTCTGGCCTTGCCACAGGAGTAATTGGAACTCTGTCCTTACAATTTATTCGTCTTCTCAACTGACAGTCCTTGCACTGTTGACAAAAGGCTTTGATACCCTTAGACATTCCAACCCAATAAAAGGAACATCTTATTCTTTCTATAATTTTTCTTGCGCCATGTGGCCTCCAAATACTGAACAGTGAGCCAACTTTAAAACTTCATGTCTATACTTCTTAGGTAAAACCAGTTGAGCAACGGACTCTCCCAACACCTTTTCTTTGTGAAACAGGAAATTATTTCGAAAATAAAATCCTCCTGATTTCTTTCCTGCGCATTTTCTCGTGTCTTCTAAATCTGAACAGTCTATTTGGTCTTTAAGAAACTTCTCCGATCTTGATAATTCTTCAGTTTCGTTTTCTGAATTTCCTATGGACAATGCCTTCACTTCTTTACAATTCTGGTCGGCGTTGTCATTATCCACTTCCAAAACAAATTCCTTATCTTTAGCCTTTGTAGGGCCTGTGTTTCCTTCAGAATCTTGAAAGGGATAGTTTTCTGGAACACCTTTCAACTTGTCTCTTATTTCTGGAGGTAACAATACGTCATCCACTAGAATAGGAGCAATTGCACACAGCACTTCTTGGTGAATCACATTTCCATCCTTTTCGGCAACGATGCCCATTGGTACATTCATGAGAGGACATTTATCTGGTGGTCCGAAAATTCCCTTCATATAAATCGAGGCCTTGTCTTCAATAGGGAAGTCCATCAACAAGTCTCTTCTGATCACAGTGATTTCGGTTCCAGAGTCAATCAGGGCTGTTGCCTGCTTGCCGTTCAAACTCACAGGTATCCTCTCTAAGTTGCACAGATCTTGATCAACGGATGATCGTCCGTGAGACATCACCTCAGCCACCACTGCTGTTTCTTTAGTGACGGGTTCCTGGTCTACAACTGTTCTAAGAATATTCGCCTTTCTTCTGCTATCTTGATCTGAATTCATCTTCACAAGTTTCGGAAAAAACTTCTTTACGTGGCCCTCTCCTCCACAGGAGTAACAGGTAAATTTCGGGAGGTTATTTTTATCGTACTGGCTCCGTGGGAACCCTTTTTCTTGCTTCATTGGCTTTTGGTTCACATTATGGTCTCCGTTGTCACGGCTATAAGTGTTGCTTCTAACATTCCCTTGTTTTTGAACCTTGGAATTTAGATTCGCTGGTTTCCGATTAGTTTTTCGGACACACTCGTACCCATCTAGCTTATCTGCTAAGTCTTGTGGTTTGGCTATCGTTCCCCATACATCGACAAAATGATCACGGACTTCTTGTGGGATTCTCTTCTTCACTTGATCCGTAATAAATAAATTTTTCAATCCATCAAAATCTGTTATGTTCAAGTCACTAATCCAACCTTGAAAGTAATTTGTGACTTCATAGACGAAATCTTTCTAACTCTTCTCTGGAGTTTTTTGGTGCTGAACGAATTTCTGGCGAAAGCCCTCAGCATTCAACTTGAACTTCTTCATTAAGATCCCCTTTATGTAGTCAAAATCGAAAAATTCTTCTTCTGGGACTCTTGCGGTCAATTCTACTATCTCCGTAGGCATGAGGGGAATCAGACATTATACCCAGTCTGAGGGATCAATTTTCAGTCTTTTGGCTTGACGTTCGAACAGGGACATATACAAGACAATGTCACCTTCCTTTGCATCAAACTTTGGCATCGCTTTAGACATTTCGATTCGTGAGTTGTAATGAACTTGTCGTTCATCAACTAAATTCCCGTTAGGTGTAGCCATTCCTGCTTCAATCCTCATCTTCTCCAATTGAAATTTCTTCTCTTCCTTTTCAGCCTTCTCCTTTCTTGACGAAATTATGGTATCTAACATCCCCTTCACGAATTCTTCTTCATAAGATTGACTGCCAGTTATTAATGCTTTTAGGCCCATTATATTCATATCAGGACTAGGTTCCTCTCCCATTTCAGTTGCCAATGCGATCAGATCGCACTTTTTCCACTTCGCCAAAAATGTCATTATGGAATTTTAATTTCACCCCCACGAATATAAATTTATGTAAGAATGAATAAATTCCCCAATTTTTTCCCTTACGAACACACGGAAAATTTGTGTTACTGCGGCGATACTCTTTACAATATTGGGAACTGTACAATAAAATATTAAAAATATTGTTGACAAAATTATTTAACTCCACTTATTTTAAATACAAATATGAAAAATATTTCCTTGAAAGAGCACAATCAAAATATAATGTTCAAAGAAAGAGTTAAAAATGTAATCACAATACTCTTATTTCTTTCCGTTATTCATATATAACAAAAATAAAATGCAACACTGTAAATATCTGTTAGCAGTGAAAAAGAAAAGAATAAAAATGTGCGAGCAATTAAAACATTATTAATATCTACACAAAAAAATATTCTTACAACCGGAAATAGCCCTCATAAATAACTCAGAAGAAATCCGAAGTATATATAAAAAAAATCATACGAAAACAGAACGCATTAATATTTTCCTCTTTCGTTTTCAAAATAGAGTAACAATTCCTTTAAAGATAAATGCAATAATGATACCAATAAATTCAGCAAAATTACTCCAAACATTCAAATGAAATTTCTATTCAAATAAGCAATTTACCAGCAGCAATACAAATAATATCAGTTAAATTTCAATGTTATACAAACACATAATTATTTCTTAAATGATTTATTTTCCGCTGACCAAAACTTTACAATTGTGCTAAACAAAAGTTTACCGCACAATAAGTGTAATAGCCTACCTGAAATTAAAGTTATTTTATACCAACAGTACACTAAATAACCTTGTCAATTTGAATGCTGTATCAATTAACAATTAAATCTAATAAGAATTAAAGCAACCAGACTAATTTATGCTGTACATGGTACACCGCAAAATTAAATCTTTGCTAAAACCAAAGTTATCGTTATACTATACATAACAATACATTACACAAATATAATTCTAAACGATACTATATTATGAATAAAGCAACCAGAATCAATTATGCTATACAATATCCTGTATACCGCACAATTAAAATTCTTTGCTTAATTAATATCACTATTATACACTGATGAGCATTTCATATTCAACATGCAAAAATGTTACTACGTAATGTTTTAACTCAACAATTTTAAATAAAATTTTCAGAGAAGGGTACTGTCAGGCAAAATGAACTTACCCCCAGCTAGTCTGAAAATTAAAATAATGTAATAGGACTGATTTTGAGTTTTCAAGGTAAAGTGGATCGAATTATCCACACCAACTGCCTGTACCGTCTTAGAAATAAAACATGTACTTTAAAATTTCTCAAGACATTTATTTGCAGACACAAGACATTAACATTTAACACAAAAACAAATTTAGATGAATAAAATATTTCATGGGTTATAAAAACTAAATTAACCCAATATCAATTAAATATCATTCAAAATTCAGCTCTGTTACATTTAATTAGCATCTTGCTGACATGAAATTTAAATCCAGCTTCCAGCATAATTTAATCAGTTTTTTACCATTGTTCTCCCTCCGGTCGAGACGATTCCTTTTGTGACCCCTGGTCACTTCTACAGGATTACATTGAAGAATGCTGAAGAGTATCCACCAGATACTTTCTCCAACACCAGATGTGTTGTCCAAACGGGTTTACACCGATCAGTATCCCCCGGATACTTTCCCGAAAACAGAAGTCGTCGTGCCAACCGACCACCAGTCGTTTGAACCAAATTTTCAACAAATACTAGTCTTTTGTCTCCACTCACATTCCACTACACTGCCACCAATGTGAAACTCTCCGTTCTGCGTGGGGTTTCTTTTATGAGAGTGATGGAGACAAAGACCAATGGTTTTTATCCCAATTATTTATTGACTTTGTTACGGGATACGGACAACGAACACACACAAATGATGAAACATGCACATGATGACACGAAATATAAACTGCTCACCACCTCAGTTACATTTTGAGCTGTGAGTTTAATATCAAAACACTATTGACACTTCATGTAAAACATCCACCGGCTAAAACTCTACTCCGCCACTCGCTAAGCCCATTCGGCCCGCGTTAGGAACTTCACCGTTCTTCTCTACTGTCAACACTCGACAGCTGCCCACGCTTCGTTGCTCCGCAGCGCCCTCACAGATGGAGTATTTTAAAATATTCTTTATTAGAGCAGTATCGTTCTGTGCATCTTTTGAAATTTAAAAGAATAAGTAATGAAATGTTTAAAAGAGTATGTCTTCTCTTGTTTCATTGTCCATTATACCTGCAATGATCTGAATCACACTTTTGCCATTTCAATGAAGAAAATTATTTTATTGACCACATAAATATAGTTTCTACAAAGTAAGACTCAGATAATAAAATAATAAGTTCAAAATCGAATTGAATTCATATATAAAAAAGAAGCTGGATTTGTTTCTGACATAGCAAATTAATGGATAATTTTTTGAATTTCTTTAAAACAAACGATTAATTCTTAATAAATCCTTTAAAATTTATATAAATATTTTCTTTTCTTAAAATCAAAAAAAATTGAGGCACATTTCAAAAATTACAAACAAGATAAACTAAATACAATAACCTAATGATTTGTTACCATCTTTAGGAAAAGTTAATGAATTATTTATAATTCTAAAAAAAGCTTCCTTTCTTTCCTTTGTTTATAATTTTTGCAAGAAGAAATCAATTAGCCCATCTCTGTATCGACAATGGGATCCAGCTGAGAATTCATCTTAAAGGTTTGGCTCATCAATATCTCCATAAGGAATGTCTTTACAATTCTCATGAGCAACACGCGATATCTCTAGACCTCAGAAGAAGAAGGAGAATTTTATAAATATTAAAACCAGTATTATTGTTAGTAGTATTAAAAGTATTATTACAGTAGTTTTAAAGATGTTACTAATATTTTATATTAAATTAAGACAACATATAAAAAAATCTAGACAATAATTTAAAAAGTTCTGAATAATATAAAAAGATAGACCAATAAATACTCACCCTTGCACACATTTTCTTTGACATCAAGTATTTTATTTCCAGAACATTCACATACAGCTTTGCTGCCGTCAAACTTGCATTTTCCACCGCTATTTTCACAGCCTTTATATTTTCCGGAAGGTGAACAATCAAACACGGTTTGGCATTTATCTCCAGTTAGTCCTAAATTGCAAGAGCAGAACTTGTTCCCACCAACTTTCCTTTCGCATTTTCCTTCATACTTACACTCAGTATCGTCATTGCATGTTTCTAGAAATGGATTAAATTGAAAATGCATTGCTTAGAAAAGTAGAAAAATGAACAGTTCCATGAAAATAGATAACAGTTTTAAAAACGAATAGGTAGTTAAAATGATTTTTTTTGCTATAGTTTTTTTTATATTCATATACAAAATGATGTTCGTGTTGGAGATTATTCGTTTTTTCTATTAAATGTTTTGCTGCTAATCAATGCGATGTCAAGAAAGACAATTCCTTTTCCAATTCCTACTGTTAGTTCACACTCTCCCTATATATATATATAAACTTGTAGTGGATGACACTTGATGTTAATACAGTTTTTTCAAATATTAATTCATTAGTTAAATTTAATTAATTAATTTTAGTTTTATAAGGGAGAAAAAAATTTCTAAAATAAAATTTTTCTTTGTTGTCCTAAGTAAGAATTGACTTTAATTTTTTTTTAATGCTAGATACTTGTTACAGGTTACTACGCACACAGATGATTACTGTTTATCTCTCCCCCTAGGGACTTTACTAGTGCTTTCTAAGCAAAGACAGCTAATATAGCTTAAAGATAGGATTGATTTTAACAATATACCACACAATGTATTAGAAATATGTGTTACACATACACGAAGTACTAAAAGTCATGGTACCTCCTAATATCGTGTGGGATCTCCTTTTGCCCAGCGAAGTGCAGCAACTCGGCGTGGCGTTGACTCAACAAGACATAGGAAGTACAATCTTAAAAAACCTACATTTTTACAGTGAATATTTCGACACAAGGGGACCGACCAGAAATTGATGAAGAAGAAAATTATTTGGGCTCACACCGTTTCACAGATAATTGAAACTAATTTGCAACTTTCATCAACGGTTTTGTCTTCTGTGCGTAATACTTGTATATATTTTGGTATAAATAGCACGCATATTCCGGAAGATATAAAGATTTTCTTTAAAAATCCTAAATGTTTCCGCAGGTTTTTTTGCTTATACCATACCAGTTTCCAGTTAACCAGAGTTTCCAACCAAATTATACGAAACTTACAAAATACGTGACTATATATATATATATATATATATATATGATATTTTAATTTTTTAATTTTCCTAAATAATCTTAACGACACCTCATTTTAAATACTTCTACTTTCATCATAATAAACGCACTACAACTTTCTTTTCAAATCGCGAGTTTCTAAAGGGGAAATTCCCTCTTCTGGGTACTTAAGAGTTCTGCGCATTCATTTCTGCCCCTTTTCACGCCAGCATGTAAGCTTTCAACAACAATCCGTCGCTCAGGCGTAAACTTCTGAATACTGGTCATGGAGCTACGAAAAAATTAAATACTTTACCTATGAAGAAATAACATAATGCCTGAATAAAAGAAGATTTAAGCAAAAATGGTCCCTTCTATGATCAAAATGGACTGCCTTTCACCTTTTTAAAGCCTGATCTTTAGGATGTCAGCAAGATGCTAATTATATTACTGAAATTCAGTAATATAATTATTTTTTATATTACAAATTCAGTACTGATAAGTACTGAATTTGAATGATATTGACTTTGATATTGGGGTTAATTTAGTTTTTATAACCCATGAAATATTTTATTCATCTAAATTTGTTTTTATGTTAAATGTTAATGTTTATGTCTTGTGTCTATGAATAAATGTCTTGAGAATTGTTAAAAGCACAGTTTTTATTTCTAAGATATTACAGTTGGTAGTTGTTCCCTTTTTCAAACTGCAATTCAATTGCAATGGGGTCCTTAAACTTGTTTCATGGAACTGAGCTTTATAAAATTAGTTTCAAATATATTCTCATGTTTGGAGCTGCATCAAACTTACTCCTATACTTCTTTTCAATATACGCATAAGGCAAGAAGTTATTTCCACAAGTTCTGCGCTTGTGAAAGGTACTAAATATTTTATTGCTATTAAGCATTCATTGTGTTGAGTTTTTAGTACTCTTCTTTCATTGTTAAGCAGAATTGAATCACATTTTTTGTAAAAAAATCAGATTGTAGAGATGAATCAGTCAAAGGCTCGTTCAATTTTTCATTTTTAGACGGTTAACGTTTTTGCTTCTTGAAAAAGCAGTTCGTTGAAAGGCTATAAAAACGATTTATCTGCATTAGTATTTCGTGAGTAGGGTCATTTACTTTTCACACAAAGTTGGGAAACAAATTCTAATATAATATTCTAATTAAAATTTTAAAAAACTGTTCCGAGGTGCACGTTTCCACCCTCCAAACTATCTTTGCGCCAAATTTCATAGTTCTAATTCCAGTGGTCTGCCCTGTAGAACGCACACACATACAGACACCCTTTCTTTAATATTACTAGAGATTACTTTAATGTATAACTCGATGATTTGTGCCCGTATAATGGGGGCTTTTAGCTTGCCAACAATATGTCAGATCTGATTGTGGGCAGCCCACAAATATTGTCACGCTTGGAGGAGGGAGAGATTCGTGAAATTGTGACAATTTGTGACAAAGGGAGGGGGTAACAAGAAATGTGACATTACACATTTTGGTTAAAATAAAAATATTGAAATTCAGCAAATTAAATTTTGGAGTTATTTTGAAATTACCAGAATTTGAGGGTATTTTTTTAATCGGGCTAAAATAACTTTCATGTGATTTTTTTTTCACTTATATTCCTTTATTTTCTAAAAAAGCATTAAGGGTAGGTTCTAAGAATATGGTAGCAGCAGAAATTCTTCACCTTTAGAAAACCTCCCACTATCACAGCCTTGAAATGTCCAACAAAAGATACGTCGCCCCCCCTGGGTGAGTGGTAGAACTGGTAGTGTCCCAAACAGGTTGATATTATTGAAGCGGTTTTTTTAGTTCAATCTGTTTACGATTATTTTGTGTTCATAAAGTAAAGATAAGATTTAAAGCAAAATCTATCAAATTCCATTTCAAATTCCAAAATACTACTGTTTTCAATTCCTCATTTATATTAATATTTCATCACTATTGTAAATTAATTATTTTTTTTGTTGTAAACATTAATCTTATTTCATACAAAATAAGTACACATATATTCATTATTATTGTTATGCTCACAAATGTCATTAAAACACATAGTTAAAGTTTAAAAATAAAATTTGATATATGATCTATAACGTAGTGCTTTCTGAATTGCAAGTATATGTTTATGTAATATAGCATGACATGTGACGGGGGGAGGGGGTATGGTCAAGTGTAACACTTTGTGACAAAGGGAGGGAGAGGGGTGAAAAATATTGAAAAAAGTGTGACATCATTTATGGACAGCCCCTTGTCACAGATTTCTTAACGACAGTTGTAGTAAAAAATCTCATCCCCATTAGAAGAGTGCTTAAGAAATAAAAAAAAAACATGAAAAACAGAAATGATGAATCGATGGACACTATTACACTACAGCATCATCAAAAACAACAAATGATAGCTATTAAATTTTTCGAGTAAGGTTTATCTATGTTATTGGTTATACAACTTTACGCTAGCAGCGGATTTTCTATTGTGCAAAAATACTGTACACATCCAATTAAATTTCAAGATCTTTATTTCATAATTTCTAATTAATTATTGTTATTTTTTCATTTTATTACTATCCACTTTATATTTATTACTGTTTTTTAAATTTTAATACTGTCCACCGTCTCATCACTTTATTAAGTCCCCACTGCTGCTAAAATCTGTTATTTTTAGAACACAGTTAGGGCGGGCCGGAGGGAATCTCGAAAGGGTGCCACGTACCACTGACTGATTTAGCAAACTGAAAATTGATTCAGTGGCAAGTCAAACACCAAATTACGCTTAATTTTTAATTAATTAAAATTCTAATTAAAATTTTAAAAACTTTTCCGAGGTGCACGTTTCCACCCTCCAAACTATGTTTGCGCAAAATATCATAGTTCTAATTCCAGCAAAATAGCACGAGAACATCTCACGGGCCCTCAGCACTATCCTGACAATGGACTCGTCTCCGGGACCAGGGGCAAGGTGTCCCGTAATCAAGAAGAAGAAGTTCTAATTCCAGCAGTCTGCCTAGTAGAACGGTAACATACAGACACGCGTTCTTTAATATTACTAGAGATTATTTTAATGTATAACTAGAAAATTTGTGCCCGTCTGAGACGGGCTTTTGGTTTGCCAACAACATGTCAGATCTGATTATCGCAGATTTTTTAGCAAAAGTTGTAATAGAAAAGCTCATCCCCATTGGGAGAGTGCTTAAGAAATAAAAGAAGCATGGAAAACAGAAATGATGAATCGATGGACACTAACTTTCTTTTGCAAAAAATATAAATATTAAATTCCAAAATTAAGTACGAAAAAGAAAGAACTTTTTTAACGAAAACGAAAGTAAATATCTCTTCAAATTGAAAAAATAAATTAATTCTAGTATAACTTCTACTTGATATTAAAACCGAGTTCCGCGTCGATGAATCAACATAAAATAAAAAAAGAAAAGAAACTGATAAGCTCAGCTAAAAAAAAACCTTTCATGACTCTTATGTGATATTAAATCATCACAGAATTAAAACAGTATTCCGTGTGTCGTGCACGCTAATTTGTACACAAACCGTCTGAATCTCTTTGGAATGTAGCGAAATTCCTGAGCGTTACCGATTTCGGAGCGTAATTCTATTATAGAGTACGTAGTTGTTTATAAGGAATCAATTTTTTCCCAGTCGACCCATTTCGAGCCTTAAATCTTTAGATAGGCAGCGTGGTTGATAAATAATTTTTTTAAAAAATAGTAATTTCTTAAGAATTTAACTCTGCCGAAAAAACAATGTTGGCTCATGACATTTTCAAAGAATATTTATATCAATATCTTTGTAAAGAGTTTAGTTTGAAAAGAAATTCTCTATTGGTGTCAATTTCTCCATTTAAAGAATAAAAGTAAACTGAAAAAGCGAAAAATCCTATTAATTCCTGAAATTTTTTTAGATTTAAAACAGATTCGTTGAAGTTCTAAAGAAAACTTGGAGTGCTAATAAAGCTGCTTTCAGCATTGGAAAAGCACATAAAACAATATACCTAAGTTTTCAGTTACGTAGAAGTTCACTTATTCATTTTTTTATTAAGAAACAAAATTCTTCTCCGTTACCAACATTTTCAACCAAATGCCAATCACGCAGCATTTTTGGAACATTAGCATTCAAAACAGATAATTTTTGTAAAGTTCGTATCAAATTCATCGGTAACAAGAAGATTTTTTTAAATATCTTCCATTTGCAGTAACACATGTGATGTCATTTGTAATCATATAATCTAAATTAGCGTTTACAGATTCATAATATTTGACTGTTGATTATCGTCAAGGTTTATTCACTACATTGATTTAAGAAAAAAAATTATGAGTGTTTCATTAAAAAAATGTCTAAAGTTGCACAAGTTGTCAATCTAGAATTTGGACGGTGGTTAAAAAAGTTTATAATTTTTTTTAATTAAAAGAAGGATTGTAAAACTAGGGAATAATGTAT
>BGPR01024431.1:5376-22144 GCA_013235015.1 Araneus ventricosus | reverse complement strand
ACCATTAAGACTACCTGTGTGCCAAATTTCAAGGTTGTAAGTGCGATAGATTCGTCTGGACATCGCACGCACGCACGCACGCACGCACGCACACACATTGCCTTTTATAAGTATAGATGTCAAACAGAAGCGATTCAAAGTGCGTGATCAGCAGCCAACGTGTGAACATATAATACATATAGCAAGAATATGAGGTTTACATTATAAAACAAAATAAACATACTTGTATCTCAAAGTATAAACTAATAAAAACAATACAAAATATACAAAACTTATACAAAATAAAAACTAATTTAAACGGGCGAGTCAGCTGGTCGCAGAAGACGGCTAGTTCCATATAAAAGCGTGTCTTTAGGAATTTAACCACAGAAGAAAAGACGTCATATTTGGCGCCTATGCAGTCCAATAGGCTAATATAGTAGATGTAATATGTAGACTAATAGGAATAAAGGGACTATATAAAAATTTATACTTCGTAATTTTTTCGGAATTACATTTATTGAATTACATTTCTGAATTGCATTTATTACAAACAGAATAAATATAATTCTTTCCGTCATTTTAATAATTTTTCCAATTGGAAGTGTATGCCTATATCTAACGATTTAGAAGTTAGCTAATCGACCCTGTGTATTTAATAAAAGGCACCTTTGAGTTTAAGTCTCAAGTACAGGATCTTTCCTCGACGATTGGCTGCTTTAGTGAAAAGAATTATACCTTTGAGTTAAAACAAACCAAAGATTTATAGTTGTGTGACAATGACATTTTGTCTCGCCCTCCTGCCGGTGGATGGCGCTGCAAAAACCTTTGACTTTCCGGAGAAGAGAGAGAGAGTGTGACTTGAGCCTTCGTGCGAGAAGGCTGGCTCGTTTTCCTCTCAAATCTCGCCATGCTTAGCGAGTTGTATATATGTAATGTAATATTAGTTAACCGAGAATAATTCTATGTGGAAGATGTGTAAACAAATAAATTTCATTTAATTCAACTTTGCCCAACGTTATTTTAACCGTCAGTTTCACCTCCTGTGAGCTAGCCGGATAATGGCGGCTAAAGTTGTTGATAAAATTTAGTTAGTCAGCGGTTTTTCGCCTTTCAACACTTGGAATTAAACTTTCCAAATCAGTTTCAGCCATGTTCTCCTTTCAGCGATCTTTGCTAAATTCTGCCCTTTCAAAAAGATTTGGAAATACTTAAATCAGAAAATCGATTTTAACAATTTTCTATTTATTTTGAAAGATTACAGTAGTGTAATTTTCATTTTTATTTTTACAAATTGTATTTTGCTTATTTTGATTTCAATAATTCGTGTATTTAGATTTGAGGTGGGAATATCTTTTTTTCATGTCTTTGCTATTTCTATTTTGAGAAACACTGAGTTACAGAGAAAGAGGAAATAAAATTCTGATTTAATCTAATAATACAAACAATGAACTTATTTTTAAAAAAACTAATTATTTGGTGGTATCTAGCGTTATTTCCTTTAAATATTAATTTAAATTTGAGATGCAGAATAAAAAATTATTTTTTGCTCGATGAATTTTTGAATCTTAAACCGTAATTTTGAGCAATTTTGAAGGGAATTAATTCCCTTCGTTAAATCGCGTCACAAGCCGAAAATAGAAGCTTCGTTCTTCAAAGTTTTCTCCTGAATCCGCAACAATGCTTGCTTTTAAAAACAAAAAGGAGCTTTTAGAGAAAGCCAGAAGAAAGCAATTTCCGCGCATTGTGAAGGATTTTGTGTGTGTGAAGGACAGTCGGCATCTTCCGTTGAATTCTATTTAAATCACAAGTTTCTAGTAATAAGAGGACTTAACTATTCTTCAAAGTCAAATTTTTGCATATACTAAATAATTTATGATCTAAATAGGAGATATCTTCTTTATTCTTGCCGAGAGCTTGCTCGAAGTCCTTTAAGAAAAATTCTAATTTTTTTAGAGCTTCACACACACGCACAAAAATGAGACGAGTTTTATACAGGGTTAGCCTAAATGATTCATCGGGTTTCAAAACACTGTGTATTGATAGGTATACGACCTACAAAGACGGCCGATACATGACAAGATGCATACTCTCCCCAAGTTTAGTTAGTTAGTTTAGTTATATTATATTAACGTCCCGTTTTGAAGCAACACGAGGGCTATTTTGGGACGGACCTCGTAATTTTGAACCTCGGTCAGATGACGAGGACGACACCTGAGCTGGCACCCCCCTCTCCAAACTTCCACGCCACACCAACGGGAGGACGTTTGACCACTACGTATGATTTAGCGTGCAACAGGCCCCATACACGGCGGATCTTCAGTGGAATCGGGTCTCGAACATGGAATCCTCCGGCCCCAAAGCCGAAACCTTACCACTAGGCCACCGCGGCCTGCCTCCCCAAGTTTAAAAGCCCGCCTCGTGGCTCGCTAGATGGCAGGTCTGCAGCGGTACTGTACAAGATGGCGGCAATGCAGGAGAAGAGTTTTTGCGAGTTGGAATATGCGAAGTGTTCTTCGGTTACGAGTGTTCAGCGTGCATTCCTACGCAAATACGGAAAAGCTGCACCTGGTCATTTGTAGTATGTACAAAAACTTGTTGAGTGTATGCATCTTTTCATGTATCACCCGTCTTTGTACGTCGTATATTTGAAATAAACAGTCCTTTGAAACTGATGAATCATTTAGGCTAATCCTGTATTAACGGGATCATAAAATCTCAATCGTCAGTTCCATATCCCGTTGCATGTGAGCTGCATGTCCAAACAATGCAGTTTATACAACAGTTCAGTGAAGAAAGCAAAGTACGAGCATATATTGCCCAGTCTATATCTATATATATAAAGCTCAATGTATGTATGTTTGTTCCAGCATCACTTCCGAACTGCTAGAGGGATTTCGATGAAACTTGGTACACATGTTTCTCATTAACCCACTTGAAGTATAGGACGGGTAGCATATTTACAAATCCTACCCTGATAGAACTGAGGCAGGAAATCAGTCAATATCATTGGCTACGAGAAGCAGTGACGTCGTTTTGAGCTCTCGCACGTAGCGTACGGCAATCGTAACAAAATAAGAGTCGTCCTACTTTTCTTCTCCGTTTTCCCACAGTTGAGCACAGAAAACATTCTTCCGTGGGTTGTAATATTTTTAAAAATGAAATTATTTTTTAAAATATCATAAAAATAAAACATCCTACACTGTAAGAAATTATACTAATGGAAAGTACACGCACGAGAGCAAAGAACGACGTCATCGGCTCTCGGCGAAGCGAGCCAATCATATTGTCCGATTTCCTGCCTCAGTTCTATCAGGGTAGGGTTTGTAAATATGCGGAGGGTAAATAAGCCTAACACAGTCCCTCAGGGTAGGGTGGACAAGGTCTCCAAGATACACGTAACAAATAGGCAGATTGACTCGTGTCTGAAGGATTTCGATGAAACTTGGTACACATGTTTCTCATTAACCCACTTGAAGTATAGGACGGGTAAATAAGCCTAACACTGTCCCTCAGAGTAGGGTGGGACAAAGTCTCCAAGATGCATGTAACAAATAGGCCGATTGACTCATTTGGCGATTTCGGCGATTTTGATTAGATTTGGCGCCAAGAAAATATCGCTAAAGGTAGACTTATCGTTACAAACAGTATTGTAATGCACAGGTTTCACTATATTATTTATCATAACTTAAGATTTAAAATTGTAATGAAAAGGATAAAATATAATAAAATATCTATTATTTTGCACTTAAATATACAGTTTTTGCATTATTCTCAAAAGAAGTTTTTTTTTAAATGTAGGTACGCATGGTGTAAAATTATTTTCATTGCTAAGATATTGAATTTTATATTAAAAGGTATCTGTAATCATTATGCATTTGCGAAACCTTTTTACTTTCTCGAATACAAACAGAAAGTATTGTAATCGTCAAAAAATTCGAACTCGAGATTTTGTCGAATCTCCGCGTTTTAGACCTTCCCGAGTCCGAAAAACACAATTTTGGAATTATGTCTGTCTGTGAACATGATAACTCGAAAACTATTAGAGATAAAGGGATGAAATTTGGTATGTGAACTGGAAACATAATTTGTAGGTTTCTGTCAAATTTTGGACAAAATCTGTCAATTGGAAGTCCGTCTGTCTGTATGTCCGAAGTCATGCGGACGCTATAACTCGAAAACTTGGATAGCTAGATGGATAAAATTTGGTACACAGTTTTATCGTCATGAATGTAGGTCCGTATAAAATTTTGGGCCAAATCCGTCTAAGAGTTGACCGTCTGTTGGTCTGTATAATCGCATACTTGTTCAGTTTTGAAATTGACTCCCTGCGCATGCCTACTGGTGGCAATGCTTGTGCAAGGAAGAAGGGATGCTCCGAAAACTTGGAGGTTTGCCAAAAACCAATTCTGGCGCGATTTTGTAAGGAAGCAAACATTTAGGGAGTCTCGCCAGGTCCTGTTGCGCAAAAAAATGAGCAGAGGATTTGAATTTGTTTTGATCCTTCAAACCACGCGTGGTTCCAACTTTGGTTTACTTGCGACGGAAGTTTATTTGACGTCTTTTATTATTCTAGTTTTCTCTACATGTGTTAGGAGTATACGAGAAAGTTTAGGGGAGACCACTCCCGCTGGTTTACTTATTTCTGGGTAGTTGTCCGTTTTTAAGATACTTTTCTTAATGAAAAATATAATTTTTCAGATTTTCAAGTTGTATGATATTCAACATTTTAAAATAATTTTTTGTGGTGTAATGAGATGAAGATAAGTTCAATGATTTTACGGAAACTAAATAGCATATTGTGCCGACTTTGGGGTGATTTTATGCAATATCGTTTTTCTTCAGAGTACCTATTTGTGGTTATGTATTTGCAGATAATCGCATCATAATACATTTTCGATTTTCTACCAGGAAAACAAATATTTTGAGATACAAATATGTTTATACAGGGTGTACGCAAATGAAGTGACTCATTTCAAAAATTAATAAAAACAAAACTAAAAATGTTGGAATTTTAAATGAGAGCGCATCTCAAATAGTTTTTTTTCAGATAGGTAACATGCCATTTCGGTGGTCTAGGGGGTCGTAAATTACTGGAAATCAAAAATTGGTTTAGAGCCATTATCCGAGAAAATAATAAAACGGGGAGAAAAATAAAAGCATGTATTTGTAGGGAATTTTACGCTCTTTAAATTTGTTAATTCACATGTAGTGTGAAAACTGAAGAGTTTTCGTGATATTCAAGAAAAACTGGAAAAAAGAAACCAGAAAACACGCATAGGTTTCTGCTGATCGGTAGCCATTGAGTACGGAATTTTCTCGCTGCAACAAATTTAGAACGGCGTAACGCCGCGTTACCTATATGAAAAAAACTTTGATATGCGATCTTATTTTTAAAAAAAACAGTATTTCCAACATTTTTAGTTTTTTAAAATTAATTTTTGAAATGAGTCACTTCATTTGTGTATACCCTCTATTTTTTTATAATGTAAACCTCATATTCTTTCTATATGTATTATATTTTCACACGTTGGCCGCTGATCACGCACTTTGAATCACGCTTGTTTGGCATTTACTATGCAATTAGCTGTCCCCTTCTTTACTATAGTTAACCCTTTCATAGCGGGTGTGGTTTATAAACCACATATGTAGGAAATTACCCGTAAAGTATTATTTAATCACTGCAAGAACGTACGAGCTAGATTAATTAATTTATTCGGCGATAGATGGAGCTACAGTTCCACTACAAGCAGCGCCATCTTTTCCTTAATAAAACTCGACTGCAAGCTCAGAGCGAGCAGAGCAGCACACATAAAATCCAATCCCACTATAGGCGTCTATGGGAATGTCTTTTACCACGCCAAGGTAAACATTGTGCCCACTAGGGTTTCCGTGTTTACTTTGATTCGCGCGAAACCGAGTTTTTACTTCATCGTGTTTTGAAAACCTTCCATCTTTATTTACAATTAACAACTAATAACAATTTATTTTCAACTTTAAGACGCTCAAGAAAGAATTCATTCTACTTTAAGTCACACACAAAAAACTACAAAGTAGAAATGTTTACATCCTTATAAGAGATTGCATCACTCGGTCGTCGTCGAAATAGAAAAACTTAACAAAGCATTTCTCGCCAAAAAAGCGAAATATGCCAAATATTGTCATCTAAAAAAATCCCCATAGGCGTCTACAGTGGAATTGGTTTTTATGCGAGCAGCACAGCAGCAGTTGCCTTTTTCTCTCCCTAACCTTTTCTGTTGACAGATTTTTATTGGCGTTTAAGCCGCCCGATCGTAAGTACCATGACCCGACTAACTTCCTCTCGGCTCTACAATATTAAATCTTTAACCTATAATCTTTAATTGTTAATCTTAACCTGTAACATCTGTCCCTGATTAGTCTAGCTCAACTTTAACTTCATGTAAATTATCATTAACCTTCTGTACATATATCTCCTACCCCCTTGTAAATTCTCCCTAGTGTTTTAATAAATGTTTTGTATTTAATCTTGAAGTCTCCTCGTTTATTAAGTAGTATTTTGTTTTAAGTTTTAACATGTTAGAACCCTTAAAATCCCCTGGACATAAACCCGAAACCATTTACCCCTTATAGGTAAGCCCTTATGTATACTCAAAGACAGGCTAAGAAGCTAACAGAGATTACTCTATGCTTCCGGTGCTGCGCCGATGAATGACGTAGTTGGGGTTTCTACGCGTTTTGGGGTTACTTTCTGTTAGAATTCGCCAACAACCAGAAGTAGATTTTCTTTGCTTCGTGTGCGCCAGCGTTTCGTTCTCAAAGCAAAAAAGAGAAAGTTGCTTGGATCGATGTTTTTTTACTACTACATTGTTTTTAAGTACATAATTTGTGCGTTATTAATTAAAGGAAGTCCGAGAAATATCAATAGTAGACACTTGACACTATATTTAAAATTGTATACAGCAGAAGATTCTATGAAAAAAAAAAGAATTGATTACACCAACCATGCTTTCATGTTGTTATCTTGAAATAAAGGATGCATAATTTTTTTAATACTTAAAAGGAAATTTAATAAAAAAAAACTAAAATATTTGCAATGAATAATGCTCGAATAATAATCGAATTACAACTCAAATTTTAAATTATATATTCAGTAAAACTTTTTTTTCACTCTTCTAATACGGAGTTTTGAGAAGTTAAGGTATGTACATTGAATGTTTTATATTATACAGCATAACCGGAAGTTTCATATTCTATTTTAAATATTTTTCTTAGCACTCTTATAATATTTATTGTATGCAAATATTTTTTGGATAAACTTGCACACAAATGAATCCGTTAAATCTAGAGTTTAACACTTAGTTTTATAGATAAACAGATTGAATGAAACGTATAAAATGCAAAAAATAATATGCTGTGTTACATGCTGCCAACACCAAGAGGGATTATTCGCCAAATGTGAGCTCCTAAGAGACGGAGAAAAAAAAGCTTTTCCCCGAATGCTTCCAAGGTCATCTTGGTTCTCGTCATTTCCGACAGAAGGTGGAAAAAAAAAAGATTTAAGAAATTAAATAACATACGTTTTGAAAATAGATTTTTATTGCAGAGAATATCGGTTTTTGTTATTTAAAGCAGAATTCTGTTGAAATATGTCAATTACTTTTAAAATACATTAGAATAATTGCAGGACTATTTCACTTGGAGGAAGAATACCATCCATAGCTTCCACTATATAGCATTCTTGAGTTGTCTTGGACTATAGACATTTTGTTCCTTGAACGGAATCCCACATATATAACAAAGTACTTGCAGTACTTGAAAAAATTCCTTTTCTTCTCCATCACAAGGTTCTGATATGAAAATGATCGGGCAAAACCGGGTATTCCGCTAGTATTTTATATTCTTTGAATTGCCAATAAATGGTCTGGGCAATGGTTGGAATGTCGTGTGGCGGCTTTGTCGAGTGGAAGTGGGCGAGGTAGTTAGCTTGTTTAGAGTTGTTGGGGCTCCATTTTCTGATGTGGGGCCTCGTGCGGGTGTTGATAGTAACAGTCTACGACTGTCCATTCAAACCGGTAAGGGACCACCATGGTCTTAGGTGCGGGGGTAGGCCGCAGTATTAGTTAGTCCTATTAGTCATATTTATCAAACTATTCTTGACACATTAATATTTCAAACAAAAAAATTCCACGACAAAAACTGACCGAATTATGACGCTCTGATTATCAATATTTTAGACGCTTTTAGACCATTTCAACTGCCGCTACGGGGAAGATCCACCAATCAACAGTCGCATCAAAGAAGCGGTTGTCGTTGATTGGTCCATAATAAGGAAATTGAAAGCTCCGTAACTGTCAGTTTTAGTCATAGAAGACATGAATGTTTTGTTTAAAATGTGCCAGGAATATTTTACTAAATATGACTTATAGGACCGGAGAACTGTAAAGGAATTTAGGCTTCGTAATTGTTTCAGCATTACATTTATTGACTCAAGCAATACAAAATACAATTCTTTACGTCGTTTAAAGCGTCTTTCCGATTGGAAATATATGCCTATTTCTAATTATTTACTAGTTAGCTATAGCCCCACAATTAGAATGGACACCTTGTATATGGCTTACTTTTTACTTTAGTTGCCCTTCTCAGGTTTAAAATAACTCACTAATTTATTCTGACTGTTGACTAAAATCTTTCAATTTTTTTTTTAAAGAACTGCAATTGCCTGCATATTTGAGCTATGTACTTTCAAAGAAATCTGACAAATACGTTCAAAACGTCTTTAGTAGTTATGAAACAGTTTTAAAACACTTTACCAACAGACATAACTATAGCAGACATAAGATAGGGGAATATTTGCTTTTGTGAACATTGCTTCAGACCATAAAATTAAGAACTTTTCGAATTTAGAACATTTATCTTTTGAGACAGCCCTCATTAAAATTTTAAGGAGCAAAACGGCTCTCCAAGTATAATTTTAAAATTAATGAAATAAGTTACTAAAATTATTTAAAAAATTGAACTCACTTGTGGGGACCTATAGTCGGCATTGAGTTTCAACATCAGAATGAAATTTGTGACTGCGGATTTGGAAAGAAATAAATCTTAGTTACAGTCTCAACAAGCAAATTCTTCTTTGTAGCATAAAAAATCGTAAACAAAATCTCTCGATATATATATTTTTAATAAATCTTCCACTGTGGAATTTGGTTAATAAAAAGAAAGTGTTGTGCCAGTGTGTGCTGTAAAAGTGTTAAATTTTATTTTTGTTTTATTAATAGCTATTAAAACTTCAAGGATTCGAGCATCAAATCGGCATTTTATCTGAAAATCATCCATAAAATTCGACCCATATTTTATTGGCATCAGCAAGAATAAATCATTTTAAAAATTTGCACGTGTTCCTGCATGCGCATCGGTGGTAAAGCGTGCATCCGAGAGAATGACAATGGCGTTTTTTTAAAATAAAAGATTCGAACCTTTAAGCCGAAATATTGTAGTATAATAATGTTTCAGGCTTAATTCGTCTGTCTTAATATTTTCAAAAATTTATTTCTAATTATAGCAATAATAGCGCACAAAAATGTAATTAACACATTGTGTGCGGGATACGAATTAGATACAAGCTGAAATAAAAACCGTAATTGGGCTTGCTCTAGACAATGTATCTATATATATAAAAGAGCGGTCAGCCAGACAGACGGTCGGACAGGCAGAGACAGACAGACAGAACGCCTGCATGTAACCATTACAGTTACTGCGCAGTTGGGTGAATACGGTCAGCTAGACTGACCGACGGACGGACAGGCAGGCAGACAGACCGCGTGCGTGTAACCATTACCTGTAACCAAGTTGTGTGGATACGGTCAGCTAGACCAACCGACGGTCGGACAGGCAGACAGACATTCTTTCTGTAAATTGTAAGATACAAAACTCATTGCGCACAGAATTCAACGGCTCTTGCAATCAAGCCAGACGAATACAATATAGATTAATCAAGCCTACAATATTATTATACCACAATGCTTCGGACTAAAGGGTTCGAAATTTTTTTCAGGTGTCTCATCTTCACCTGATTGATTTGCTCTCCAAAATTCCCCATTCTAACCTTTTTAATTTTCTTAAGAGTACAAGATTTTATCACTGTTTTTAGGCTTATTGTTTTTATTTGTAGCAAGTAAAGTTTTTGAAGTGAATTTGCTGGAATCATCCATGTTAACACCATGATTTCGCAATTTTACTATTTTTTCTTCCTTACAGGTCGTTGTTTATTATAGTTCCATTTATTTAAAATTCACGTATTACATGCGTCTTTTGACACAAAGCTCGAAGTGGCTTTTAGTAATAAAACTAACAAACTCAAACCCACTCCTCTGGTTATAGGTGGTAACTCGCAAAGATTTATGATTTTCGTTCAGATTTATGAAGATCCCATATACAGTGGAGTCTCCCTATAACGAAATCGCTTGGTTCCAATTGAAAAATTCGTTATAGAGAAAATTTCGTTATACGGAGATTAGAGATTTTTGCGGTTATTTAAGTAAATGTTCCAAACTTTTCAATAGGTGCGATAAGTTCAAATGTAATTATGATTTTCAATTAAAAATGAGGTAATATATATTAAAAATTTGTTAAAATTATACTAATTTTTATTGTATAAATAAAATGCTAAAAAGTTGAGACAATTCACCAATTTAGAGAATAATATGTACTAGTGTGTACATATTACGTTTATTTTACTTGAAAAATTCCGTTATTTTACATTGCTTTGCATTTCGTAATGTTAAGTTTTCAGAAAAATTTTCGCATTTTAAGAGGGAGTTGTTCCAGAAACCGGCACGTGTGAGCGAATTGGTTGCACAGAAACTATCAACTGTAACAAACTAACAACTTTTGTCATTTTTGTCTTCAAAAATGACAAAAATCGAAAAGATAAACCTCTGAAAAAATTCGTTATAGGGAGACAACCACTTCGTTATATGGAGAATATTTAGAATGTTAATTAACATTCCGATTAAAAATTTCGTTATAGGGAGAAATTCGTTGTAGAAAGACTTCGTTGTAGGGAGACACTACTGTATCTTAACTGAAGTCATTTGACGAGGAAGATTCTTGAATCGGTGTTCCACTTTCCAAACTTCCACACCAAACCAGCGAAAGAAGTTGTTTTTGGACGGAAACAATCTTTTCAGTAATTTGTAGGTAAATGTGATACATAACGCGGAGAAACTTGGAAGATGAAACGAAGCTTATTTCAAACACAAGGAATTGCAGAAATATCATTTTTGATTATCACAGAATATCTGTGCAACTAAATTTCAGGAACTTGTTTCAAAGAACAAATTTTATAAAATTGTTCAGAAACGGACCTTTTTGGATTGCAAATATAATCGCAAATCATAAAACACAAATGGCGGATATGTATTATTGCAACCATATATCAAATTTTCAGACATAAAAATGTTTCGTACGAATTTTTATTCACAGAAAGTAACTGACGTCTCGAACATTTGAAATTTAACAAAGTTGTAAGAATTTATTTGTATCTAGACAGATTTCAAACACTATAATACAATTTCTCTGAGTTAGAATAAATTTTCTTAAGAAATGGGAAGTTCATTCTTTTGTTAGGGATTCTTCAAACGCCGTTTTCGGCTTCAAATTTCAAAGTGAATAAAATTTATCTCGAAATATTTTATTGTCGTTAAGAAAGACGTTTCTTGCAAACAAATTCTAAAAGATTATCAGATATTTTAATAACACGAATTCTGTATTAACATGAACTTAAAAGTTAACATATTCATTTTGGAATTTTTCTGTATGGAATTTTGTTCTGCTTCTACGAACATAAAAAAACCTGAAACTCCAAATTTACTATACTCTATTATTGTTCATTTTGTCATTTTAGGTATTCAATCTAAATTTACTAACTAACATACTCGCAGAGTAACTAACAAACTCGCAGAGTAACTAACAAACTCGCAGAGTAACTAACAAACTCGCAGAGTAACTAACAAACTCACAGAGTAACTAACAAACTCACAGAGTAACTAACAAACTCACAGAGTAACTAACAAACTCACAGAGTAACTAACAAACTCACAGAGTAACTAACAAACTCACAGAGTTATGAAAAATATTTTAAACAATGAAGGTAGGGAAAATATATTAAATTATCACTATTTGCGTCTTGGATAAATGCAATATGCATATTTCGAAAAATTAAAAATGAAATATTAAATATTTAAGCTATCGTCCACTAAAAAAAACTCAAAAATCCAGTTGCATAAAATGATTTTGTACTCTTGATAAAATATCTTTCCATTAATTAAAATAATACAACTTAACCGTTTTTCAACAAACCACAGAAAACGGTAAATTGCAATATAGCCACATTCCCGAATCGAAAACATATTAGTTATAAAAAGCTTTAAAAAATCCCCACATTGGCAACTAAACGAAAATACCAGACCTGCGCATGACAATTAAAAGAGATCTTTAAGGTTAACTAATTTTAAATGATTTAAAAATATCACCTTTTCACATTTTGATAGTAGAACACTGCCGGCGCCATCAATTCTCACTGAAAATCTGACGTCATCCAGGCTGACTGTAATGCCAAACGATAAGTACTAAATTTTGACATAAGAAATCCAAACGGCAACAGAACGGCAGGTGTTCAAATATTACCTAACAAGATCTACTCTGATGGAAACGAAAACAGTAAGTCTGGGCGAAATCGTCTCTTCTTTTTTTTATTCAAAAAATAACGCCAGATCATGGCTCGAGACTTATTAATGTCGTTTATTTATTCAATTGGAGGAGGATTTTTATTTATTTGCCAGAAACTTCTCTAGCAGGAAGAAACTAATGTACATTGATTAAACATGCTGATATTGGAAGCGTAATTGAATAACTAAGTCTTAAATAATAATATAAATCGGCATATAAAAAATGAAAAGACAATCAGCTTTTTGTAATTAAATTGTTTAAAATATATAGAAGCGTATTCCTTTGAACGTTTTATAGCTTTTTCAGTAAGATTTTTTTATAATTTTCATTCACTTGTTAATAACTAATAGAGTAGTTAATACTTTTGTTAGAAAGATAATAATCACCATTTTTATGTGGTACAACTTTCATCGGTCTGAAAATAAAACTATGCATAGTAATGAGTTCAAGTGGT
Source organism: Araneus ventricosus (assembly GCA_013235015.1). Taxonomy (NCBI): domain Eukaryota; kingdom Metazoa; phylum Arthropoda; class Arachnida; order Araneae; family Araneidae; genus Araneus; species Araneus ventricosus. The sequence goes on along the minus strand of BGPR01024431.1, from coordinate 9,003 downwards.
ACTGCAGTTGAAGTTATGAATTTTTTTTTATATCTTGGTAATTAAATAACATATTTATAAGCATTCAAATATATATGATATACTAGCAGTATGCGCACGGCGTTGCCCGTGGAATCAGGACTTTAACAAAATAAAAAAAAACCCGCCCACAATGACATGAAAAAGTTTTGAAAACAAAATCAAAATAAAAGATACACATTTTTTGATTTTCCTGCTTATTTTTTTTCACGCTACAGTACAGAGTACGTTAATCCAAAACAATATTACAAAATTGGAACGTGAAAATGATTATTATACAGCAAGCAAAATATAAATCAAATCCGAAAATAATAATCGAAGTAATTCATTCAGGTGAAGGTCATGACGTATCCTGCGCGTCCGCGAATCAAAATTGGCATCAACGTTCCGAAGAAGTGCCGCGCGAGGAACTCGATCGAGAAAAATAACTCTCAACGGCCCAGAAAAAAAATTAATTTAAAAAAAACGGGAAAAGATATTTTAACCGTTATTGTTTTAAATCCGACAGAACCGTTCTAGTTATAAGCTGAAAAAATTGATAATAATAGTGTTATTAGAAAGTCGGATGCAACACATTTAAAAACAAAACTAACATTTAGATGGCAAAACTGACTATTTTGTAAAAAATTCTCAAAATTCAGTAAATTACGTTAGAAATTCAAAACTATCTTCATTAGAACGGAAATCGCGTGCTCTTTCCGATGGTCCATCTATTTTTGTCGTACAATTATTCGAAACCATTCTATTGAAAAATGAGTGGGAAAAATCAACCGAAACAACACAAAATATTAAATAAAAAAATTTCTAGATTAAAATTTAAAATTTCGGCTTCGAGGTGCATTCAGTCACCATTACAACTGCCTGTGTGCCAAATTTCATGGCTGTAAGTGCGATAGATTCGTCTGGACATCGCAGACAAACACAAACATTGCCTTTTAAAAGTATAGATTAAGATATTTATGCTTAATCGTATACAAATTTTTATTTGACCATATATATTAAAATTGCTTTTGCTACTACACGAGCACAATATCAAACCAATTTCGTAATGCAATCTATTCAAATACACTAAAAACAATTAAAAATTATAAAAATAAAACTAATACGGGAAATTACAATGTAGGAAAAAAAAATCGAAAACAGAAAATACACACATTGCTGCACGCAAAATGCAGCAGCTTCCAAGAAAACAATGATAATAATTCAACAAAAATAACTAACAAAATTAACAAAGCTACAAAAGGACTAAATCAACATAAACAAAAATCCGGCAGTGGACTTTCTCAAGGTTCACCCGCCTACAAGGATTCAAAAACTAGGATTTTTTTCTGTGAAGGATCCGACGGTTAAGTTTGAAACAAGTCGGGTCACGAGGGATTTAACTTTCAGACTTAACTGTCGGATTCTTCACAGGAAAAAATCCAATTTTTTTAAATCCTTGCAGGCAGGTTGGACGTGAAAACCTCTTTCCGCTCGTTACAGTGATAGTCGGTCGAACTTCCTTGTGTGACAAAATACCGTCAGATTTGAATCGCTAATAACTACGAGACTAATAATGCGAAAAGAGTGGTTGACCCCACAACGGATAGAGCACATCTGTAAGAGTTTGTCGCATAGTATTTGCTTCGCCTGTGACGTCATCGTACCAGTGTAGGCGCATGCGCGTGATTGTTATGAATTAGTTAATGTGAGTTATAATAAAAGTTATGTGAGGTTATAAATAAATGTAGCGAGGAAACGCGTTTCACTAGGAGGTTGACTCTGTTGGCATTTTAAAGAGCTTGATGAGTATCACTAAGATTAAAAGTGAGACACTAAAAGTATTTATCAGAATATAAGTGAAAATCGGTATTAAATTGAAAATTTCAAACTCCGCATGTTTTTTTGATTATAACATGCCGAGTTTTCTTTCGAATTGTACGAAAGTTACAGAATACTTGACAATACGTAAAAAACATTGTAATAAAATGTGAATTCAAAAATTTGAATATCACGGGAAATATGAGCATTTGTAGTAAATAATGTTTTACTGCGCATACTTGAAATGTAGTTCTATATACAGTTAACAGATGGCGCCATCAAACGCTACTCGAAATAAAACGTAAGAAAGGCGCAGTTCGGGTCCGCGCCGTAGATTTTTAGTGAATAATGGTTACAGAATAGATAAAACACAAGTTTATCGCATGTAGCAAGGGTTTGTGGTAGCTTGCGATTTATCAATTCTGTAACCATTATACTACTCTGTAAATATTGTATTACAGAGATTGATAATTAAATTACATTTTGATACGAAACGCTTGTTTTATGATTTTATCCCGACGTTTTCATGAAAAATCTACGGCGCAGACCCGAACTGCGCCTTTCTTACATTTTTCTATAATGGACTGGAATTTAGAGTCCTTTTTCCTCCTGCATCAAGTGCGAATTCTAAAACTAACATTTTCCCTGCATCACGTGAGCAATAATTGACTCCAATCTCAACCATTATTAAATGACGAACACGATAGCCGGCCCAACATCTATTCGGGTGACGTCATAATTACGTGGTATGCGTCAGCACGCATGCATCTAACTACACTTTGTCTTAGATTTCGCTGCGTTGTCGCTTCATAATAAAGATATTATTCAACGATATAATTCATGATATCAAATTATTAGACGCACCGAGTTTTCGCGCAGACCTATAATCTAAGTAATCCCTCGACGATTGATAATAATAATCATGAATATATTATCCAGTGGCGAATCCAGGATTTGGGTCTGGGGGGGGAGAGGTCATGAAAAATTTCTATCGTAGTGACGAATGTCAAACCTCATGGCTTATGTAAACCGAAACACTTCAACTTTACAGACATTCCTTACCTTACAATAAGAATCTTAAAGAACACTACCTGTTTACTTCCTTAGAAAATCTCGCCGCCAGAATTGGTTTTTGGCAAACTGCCAAGTTTTTGGAGTATCCCTTCTCTGCACAGGCATTTACGCATGCGCATGGAGTAGAACAAGTATGCTATTATACAGACCGACAGACAGTCAACCCGTTGACGGATTTGGCCCAAAATTTTATACGGACCTACATTCATGACGATGAAACAGTGTACCAAATTTTATCCATCTAGCTATTCAAGTTTGAGTTATAGTGTTCGCATGACTTCGGACATACAGACAGACAGACTTCCCGTTGACGGATTTTGTCCAAAATTTGAAAGAAACCTACAAATTATGTGTAAAGATCACATACCAAATTTCATCCCCGTAGTTCTAATAGTTTGAGTTATCGTGTTCACAGACAGACAGACAGACATAATTCCAAAATTGTGTTTTTCGGACTCAGGGAGGTCTAAAACGTGGAGATTCGTCAAAATCCCGAGTTCGAATTTTTTGACGATTACAATACTTTCTCTTTGTATATTTCGTATACGAGAAAGTAAAAATGTCTTCAACCGCGTCAACGCTACAAGCACGAGTGGATTGACTAGAAAAGCAGGAAAATTTTCGAGCCTGTCAAGCCAGAAAGCAATGTTGACAAGTTTTTATAATTTTTTTAAAAAGGGAAATTAAAAGCACACAGTTGTATTGATTTTAAATAAAATCCAGAATTCTGGCTTA
>BGPR01024430.1:0-23247 GCA_013235015.1 Araneus ventricosus | reverse complement strand
CTGCAATGAAAATGAACTTCTAGTTGAAATCAAATTTTTATTTTTAACACAAATATGCATATAATGATTGTTGTTGCTATGTGGCAGATAATTTCAATTTGTGAACTCAAAAAGTGAATGGTTTATTGTATCAGTTTTTTACAGCAACTTTGAAGTCAAAATTTGCAGCACTTTCTGTAATAGCATTGTTTGTTTTTTTCATTAGATACAGTCTACTCATTTGAATAATTTATCTTAATCAGGGGCAGCGACTGCCCCCCCCCCCCCCTACATTTTACTAGAAAAATGAAATTTTTATTTTTAGCTGTCTGAAACTAGGAATTTTTAAAAAAGCAATAGTGTCCGGGAAAGTTAGCTAATTTTAACTAAATTCTTAAATTATGTTGTCTACTTCCTATATTCTCGGACAGTTTTAGGTGCCTGTAAATTTGTCCTGCCCCCCCCCCCTACTTTTTCCACCAAGTTGCTGCCAATGATTTTAATAGCCCAATTATTTTATTATACAGAGTGGTCATATATTATTGGACCCATTTCAAAAATTAATAAAAAAATCTTATGTTGCAACTACGTTATTTTATTATTTTTTTTTAATGAAAGAGCATTTTAAAAGGTTTTTTTTTTTTTTTCTTTCAGATAGGTAACACGCCTTTACAGTGGTGAAAGGGGGTCGTAAATTATTGGATATCTCCCATTTTTGAGAACCATTATCTGCAAAGCTTTTAAAAAGTAAGAAGAAAAATAAAAGCATGTATTTGTAGGGAATTTTACGCTCTCTAAATTTGTTAATTCACATGTAGTGTGAAAACTGAATATTTTTGAGAAATTCAAGAAAAACTTTTTTTAAAAAAACTAGAAAATGCGCATCAGCTTCTGTTGATTGGTAGCCATTGTTTATGGGAATCTCTTGCTGTAGCAAATTTATAATGCCATAATGGTATGCCACCTATTTGGAAAAATATATATATTATTTGCTTTCTCATTCACAAAAAAGCCATAGTTGTAATATTATTAGTTTTTTAAATTAATTTTTGAAATGGGTTCAATTATTTGTGACCACCCTGTATATTATAATGGTTGTACTTCATGGAAAACCACACATTGTTAAGATTACAAAATAACTGCTACTTAGTTTTATCAAACATTGTACATGACTTTAGTACCACTATTGACTTTAGTATATTATTTTTCATTAAACATTTTTTTTACCTGTACATTATGCTTTGAGGTGTAATGTAGCAATGATGTTTGATGTACTGTAGGTTTTTTATTTGGTGTTGCAACTCTGATTCGTATATGTACTTTTTATTTAATTCTGAAAAAAAAATATAAGTAAATTTGATCATTTGTAGTTACATTTTAATCTTCTCACTTATATTTGGCACATATGTTATTCAAGCACAGTAACTTGCAATATTTAATAATTGAATGTTCTTGATTTGTGTTATAACTGCAATTCATGAATGTGTATGTTTTTATTTCAAAAATAGTATAATAAAATAAGTTATTTTGATGTATGGTGCATAAAAGTTTTCACATCTCTATATAGCTATTAAATTTGTTATTTTTTTAAATGTATTAAATTTTCCTCTAATTCTGAAGATTTCAATTGTGATTTTTTTTTTTTTTTTTTTCTGATTGAATAAAACTTAGCAAAGTCTTTACTTTGTGTATAAAGGATAATGATGTTTTTTCCTCTTAAAAATGCATAATAGTCTCATTTTTACTTCATTCTTGAATTCTCATTTTGACATTTATGTTTTCTAAAAATTTGTTGCATAAAGTGCAGAAATTGAAATTTCTCTTTTTGTATTAATTATGCTTATTTGTAAGGATTTTTTTTAAAAAAAGGAGAGAAATGAGAGCTACAAAAAAAGAGCATGAATTTATTTCTCAATCCCATAATTAACAAATTATGGATTTGTAACAAAAACTGCAAATGGGTTGCAATTATAATATTTGCATAATAATGTATAGGGAGACTTGGGATGTTTGACCATAGGGGAAATTTGAACAACCCACTTTAGTTTTTTTAAAAAACTGATTTCAAAGATAAATACCAGATGTTAGCACAATAAATCATCAACTACATTCCATACTAAAGTTTTAAGACATTTGTAGAGAAAACAGACGCTATGTCCTGTTTCACTTTTCTTGCTTAGAAAACTAAATTTTGGGTTTTTCATTTGTAAGAACCTATGCTAATTGTATGTTAAATAGACAAAAAAAAAAATTGGTTTATAAGTCTACCTTAAATTATGCTTTGAAAGTCTATCCACTTAGTTAGAAATATTTTGCAATTTTAATAAAATGGCTGCAAGGAGATGTTTGACCCATAGTAAGTATGGAAGGTTTGGCCTGCGTAAAACATCCCTATATTATAAATACAAAGGCTAAAATTTTTAATTTAAAGTTACTCACCAATCATGCATTATCAATCAATGACATAATATTTGTTTCTATGTCTCTTAAAGCTATGGAAATTGCTCAATGAAATTAAGCAATTTTTATCTTAACCCATTAATGCACAAATTAATTTAAAGCATAGATTTCAATATATTTCTATTAAATTAATGTTAAAACACTAAGATGAAGTTAACTGTGAAATAAAATCGAATTCGGAGGGGAAAAAATTCTTTTTGATTTTTTTTTAAATTTAAAAAAATCGAAAAAGTATTTTTAAAACTTTTTTTACATAAATATTAAAGATTTTTAAAATCTAGTATCAAAAAATAAAAATCACTTTTTAATTCCTTCCATTACCTCAAAAATAAAGCAAAAATCAAAAAATTTCAAAATGTTATTTTGACTTCCAAATCTGGTTAACTGGTGATTTATGCCTGTTGAAAACTGTTTTGGAGTTTGGTAATACCTATTGACTTTATAGACAAAGTAAAAATGAAACAATTGAATGCATTCAGTTGAGCCATGGAAGTGAAATGTTAACTGTTCTATAAATAGGACGCTGGGCGTTTGTGAGTTAAATATAGTATTTCACCATCCAGGACATCGATTATTTATTTTAAAAGCTAAATTTTTGCGTAAAAATATAAATTCTTTTTAAATACATTAGGGGCAAGGGGAATACCGAATATTCGGCGGCAAATTTTTAAAAATATTTTACTTTTGATTGTAAATGAAATATTTATGAAAAAAATTAAGATTAAATAAAATTGAATTTTTATTATTTGTATATTTAAAAAAATGTTAATTTTTTTATGTATATTTGTAATATTTTAAATACCTTAATTCTAATTAAAAGAAATAAGAAACCCTCTCAATTTTGGGACTGCTTCAAAGAAATAAGAGAGTCATCATTGTTTGCATGACAATGACAAACACGGAAGAAAATTAAATGGATAAATTAAAATTACTAGAAGTTAATTACTATTTTGGTAAAGAACTTCTAATAGGTAGAATGGAGTGTCACTTAAATTGGTGGGGGAAAAAATGCAGAAAGATTTCCAAGGTTCGCAAATTTGGCAAGAAAATATCTTTCAGCACCTGCGAGCGTTATATAGTGACCGTTTATTTTCAGAAGCTGGTATTATATATTAAACCATATGGAATAGACTTCTAGAAATGATATGCAACATCATTAAATACACCTTATGTACTATGCAACTTAAAATTGGATAAATATTAGATTTTTTAAATAATAAACTAGCAGTACGCGCCCTTTGTTGCCCGTGGAATCAGGACTTCAACAAAATGAGGGGGGGAAAAAAACGCTCACAATGACATGAAAAAGTTTTGAAAACAAAATCAAAACAAAAGATACATATTATTGATTTTCCTGCTTATTTGTTTTCGCGTTAATGAAATTTAAATGTAGAGAAACAGTACAGAGTACATAAATCCAAAACAATATTAAAAAATTGCAATGTGAAAATTATTATTATAATCATTATTATACAGCAACCAAAATATGCGAGACAAACACGTTAAGATACTGCCTAAAATAATAAACGAAGTCATTCAATTGAAGGTTATGACGTCACCTGCGCTCTGCACCGTCAGCCAATGAAATTGCCAGCAAACGTTCCGGAAAAGTGTCGCGGGAGGAATCTCGCTAGATAATATCTTTCAACTGACCAGGAAAAAAATAATTAAAAGAAACGGGAAAAGATATTTTAACCGTTCCTTGTTTTAAATCCGACAGAACCGTTCCAGTTATAAGCTGAAAAAAAAATGAAAGTAATAATGTTATTCGAACGTCGGATACAACAGATTTAAAAACAAAAAAATTTCGATTTTAAAGCTATTTTTTAAAAATTTCTCAAAATTCAGAAAATTACGTTTGAAGCTCAAAACAAATTTCATTAGAAAGAAAATTGTTCATTCTATCCGATGGTGCATCGATTGTTTTTCAGCTATCATTAGAAAAGATACTACAGCCGTAAACGTCCAGAAAATGAGCCAAAACATTAAATAAAAAAATTCTAGATTGAATTTTAGCATTGCGGCTTCGAGGTGCATTGAGTTACCATTAAGACTACCTGTGTGCCAAATTTCAAGGCTGTAAGTGCGATAGTTTCGTCTGGACATCACGCACACACACACAAACATTGCCTTTCATAAGTATAGATGTACTGGAATGTAATTCTGCAATATTCTTTATTAAATATATTTAACAATATTTTTCTAACTAATTTTATTCTGACCAATATCTGTGTAGCATTTGGATCGAATATTTGGGGAAGGGTCGAATAGGTCAAATCTTGAATATTCGTTACATCTCTGGTTGGTATTATATGTGTATGAAACCAAACGGAACAGACTTCCTCCTGTAAAATTATTGTTCTTTCATTATAATTTCAGGTTTTGCAATGATAAATTATAAGTAACTTTTTTGAATATACCTATGCACTGTGCAACTGATATGCAATTCTGCAATATTCTTTGTTCAATGTGTATTTAAAAGCACATTTAAAAAAAATTATTATCCTGAAAATATTCGGCCGAATATCTGCTTAGTATTCGGCCAGCTGATTATTCGTTACATCCCTAGTATATTTGCCTCAGGCACCAGCAGTTGCGGACTGTCCAGGTTGCCAGCTTGCCCGATGGCAAGTGGGCCCCCTTAACATAAGACAATTCTGGCCCCCAGGATATGCGTCGACTAAAGATCTTAAAGACCATATTAAGAAATTCATTGTCTGAGGAGAACTTGGAATTCCTTTACGTTGCTATGAAAAGGAATATCTAGATGATTTGGATATAGAGTATTTATTAACAGGTTTGCACAGTCATCTAGTGAACTCAAATGTTTCCTGAGTTGTCATTAATGAAGTGGACCAAATGTAATGTTCGGTACATTTGAGTTGTTGATCTTTGACAGTTAGAATTATTCTTTTAAAAAAAATTTAAATTGGTAAATAGTTTGCACTTTATTTTCAGTTTAGTTAAAATATTCTCAATATAACAGTATAGTTCCAAAATTACAGTATGCTATAATACAACCACCAAAATTATTTAATATTTAATCATAAAATTACATTTATATTTGCTATTTATTACTTTCATTAATACGTGTATACTGTATTTAGTAATATACATAATAGAGTTTTAGATTAGGAATAGATTATATTAACTGATTGATATTAATTTTTAATAAATAATATCAAAAAATATATTTGAGATTGTGACGTAGATGTGATAGGGCCCCTATTGTCTGATGGCAACCACTCTTTTCAGACCCAGTCCGACACTGGGCACCAGTAGTGGCGTATCTATGGAGGGGCGGAAAAATCAGACATACAGGAAAACAATTTTATTTCTAAGAAGAACAGCGAAACTAGTACAATCATTGTGTACATAAATATATATATATCTTTTGTAATTAATTCATATTTTTCGGTAAATTGCCGGAATGCGAATGAAAGTCTGATGGTGGAAGCACGATTTCACAACCTATCTGCCGAAATCAAGGGCGTCCAACGACGAATTGCAATATTAAATCAATTTTTTCTCCTGGAGAGTATTATTATTTTTATTAGGTTTATGCAACTTGTAAAGGAAGGGCGACATACTGAAAGTTCGCCCCGGGTGGCAAAAGTTGCAGCTAAGCCACTGGACACCAATCTTAGAGGGCGCCATGGGGAAAAAAAATCATTAGTGCTTTTTACGCCAAATATGAAGGAGACTTAAAAAAATATTCCTCTCGGGAAGGCGAAGGTTGATCCTGAGATAAAAGAAAATTTCACCTCCTCCACCAATTTTCATAAGGATTGGATCTGTGAGGATAAAATAGAATGCAATTGGTGAGAGTTTACCAAAAAGGTGTCTTGTGTTTCCGTTGTAATTGTGGCACAACAGTTTTACACATTCTTGTCGAATGCCCACACTTTAATGCCCAGCGCTTATTTCACCTCCAGACAACCACAGTGACGTTGAAAATGTTACTTGGCAAAGACCCACATGTTGGCCTTTTTGCATTTTTAAAGTCCATAGAATTTTATACCCTTGTTTAAAGTTACTTTAATGTTTTACTAGCCGCCTTCGGCGACCAGCTTGTTCACCGGAAATAAATTTCAACTGAATCTCTTATGTATAAATTGATTTTCATGGTTCCCTTAACAAAGTAATTTTATATTTCAAATTTTGATAGACATTTAACCCACGTTCTTTCAGGAGCCTTGTACGTATTCTGTTCGTTGTCTGCATGAACGTCTTAATGGAGTCGAGTAACTGTCTGTAGCGTGTAGTATACGATTACCCGTTGTCGGCATCAACTTCTCTTATTCCTCTTGCAAAATATGCATTTGATTTTAACTTTAAAATTCCCAGCACATTTTTCGTCCATCAGCATGTTAGCTGGATGAAAATATGCTGATTAAAACATATCATTAACTGACATCAAATGATATCATTAACATATCTTTACTTTAGCCTTCAACAATGGAAGAGAAACACGCAAATAAATATTTGTTTAAACAATGAAAACGGTTTGACTTGCGTTGCAACAATGAAAAGTATTGTTGTAAATTGTGCCTAAAAGTAGTTTTAAAAATTCATTAAAATTAGAAAAAAAAATTGTACATAAACGTAATTACTATCATTGAAAAGGTAATTTTTGCGCTTTCAGATGGTCTAAAAATTATTTTTGTGCTGTAATATTTTCGAAAATTATCAAGAAAAAACACCAAAATTTCGCTTAATTTTTAATTAATTAAAATTTTTAAAAAAAGGGCTCCGAGGTTCACATTCCCACCCTACAAAGTAAGTTTGTGCCAAATTTCGTAGCTCTAGGTCCAGCGGTCTGGCCATGTAAAGCGCCAACACACACACATTCTCCTTTATTATTAGTAGGATTTTGCCCTGTGTATTTCACTATCACTTTACCTTGTGAGTACATTGAATCAGTGTACTTTGTACATGTTTTAACAGTGTATCTTGGTCTATAAATCTTTGAAAGGAAAGTCAAGACTTGTTTGGCACAGTATAGCCAGTATATTGACTCTTGCGCCAGTAAACCCCAAACCAAAGCAAAAAGGTATCGCATGCATAGGGCTAAAACATTTAAAGAAGATTAACACCTTTAGTCCGAAACAATATAGCATGATGATGTTTCGTCTGTCTTTACCTTATTTTTCAAATATTATTATTAACTAGAGCAGGGGTTCTCAACCATTTTTCCCTCGCGTACCCCTTGATCAGTCTTTTCATTTTCGCGTACCCCCTACTGTCATACCCTCCCTCCCTCCCGTCCGTCCATGCAAAGAAGTTTTTATCAATAATGTTAAGGGCTTAGGTAAGCTTCAGAGTCAAATAACGTGAATAAATAACATTTACAGGACTTATTTTTAATTTTATATTTTATTTGAATTTTAAAATAGTATTAGTTAAACAACAAATCGAATAAAAACAGTATTGTTATATGGATAACATTAACTTATGAGGTTAGCTTAAAATTACACTTCGTAATGATCAGTTATTCAAGTGCTAGACAATTTCAATGCGATCCTTGAGCTTGTTTCATGGAGCTGACTTTTATAAAATTGGGTTCAAAAGAAGAAAGATATAATTTTATGTCTGGAGCTGCGTCAAGCTTATTTCGGTATTTATTCTTAATATACGAATAAGACGAGAATGCTCTTTCCACAAGTTCTGTGTTCGTGAAAGGTATTAAATATTTTATTGCTTTACCACCGAGTTCTTGGAACTCTTCTTTCACTGCTACCCAGAAGTCAAATCAAATTTCTTTTTTAAAATTCAGGTTCTAATGAAGAATCAATGGAAATTTCAATCAATTTTCTTTTTCAGAAATTGTTAATTTTTCAGCTTTTTGAAAAAACGCTTCGTTGAATGGATTTAATATCCACATATCTGCATCACTGAGCTTCCGAAAATATTGTCTGAATTGCAAATTAAGTACTTTTAAATGTGCTATTATACTAGATTTTACTTGTTTTGTTAATTTAAGTTCGTTCTCAGATAAAAAGCCGTGAAGTGTCTCAAAAACTTCATACTGGTTTTTTTAATACAGGATTCCCAAAAATTAAGCTTCTTAATCATAGACTCGATTTTGTCAGTGACCTTAAAAATGGTTATGGAATGGTTCTGCAATTCTATAAATTAAGTTTATTTATTTCTGAAAAAATGTCAGATAAGTACGCAAGCTGCTGCAACCATTCACTTTCATAAAATTTAGAGCTCAGCGTAAAAGAGTGGTCTTCAAAAAACATAAGAACTTCATATCTCAGTTCAAACAACCTTGTGAGTACATTTCCTAGCGAAAGCCATCTCACTTCTGTGTGCTAAAGTAACATAGTATGTAGGCTTTCCGTGTCTCAACACAAAGATTTGAACAATCGGGTGTTAGTTGAATTAGCCTTAATGAAATTTACAAATTTGAAAGATTGATTGAGTACTTCTTTCAGTGAGTTTGGCAAAGACTTCGCTGCTAAACTTTGTCTGTGGATGCAGCAATGGCTCCAACTTATATGAGGAGCGACTATTTTGATACGACCACGTAAACCTTTATAGCAGCCAGACATAGATTTTCCACCATCCGTGCAAACACCACAGCACTTAGCTCAATCCATTTCGTTTTCACAGAAATAACCTTGAATGGCATTAAATATGTCCTCGCCAGTACATCTTTTAGTGAGAGGATAACACAGTAAGAAGTTTTCTTCAAGATCGTTAACATTCAAATATCTTGCAATAACAAGCAAAATTGACAGATCGGAAACATCAGTGCTTTCATCCATCTGCATTGAAAAGAAGGGTTTTTTTATGCTTTCATTTATAGTATCTTCAATGTCAATAGATATGTCCTTAATTCTCCGAGAAACTGTGTTGTTAAACATAGGAATATTTTTGATTTTTTGGACACGGTCTTCACCGAACATGCATTCAACCGCATCTTGATACACGGAAATACCAAATTTTCAGCGATAGCATGATTTTTTCCACTTTTAGCAATAACTTATTCTGCATGACGCCTCAATCGCAGCCTCATTTGCTTTGTTTGTAGATATCAAACAAGAATTTAAATTAGGGCTGTTGGATAGTCGTTGGAAAACTCTAATATTTCTTTGCTTACAAGTGGGATGTTTTGTTTCTAAACGACGCATTAGTAAAGATGGTTTCATGCTGCCTTTTGACAATATCTCTCCACAAACAACGCAGAGTGGTTTTGGATAATCTTCATCACCCGTGACGGAAAATCCATATTTGAAGTATTCGTTAGAATATTTTTTCTTATTCACAGGGTCATTGAAGTTTTTTTTTAACAGAATCAATTTTATTTCTTACCTGAACAGACCAATCAGTTGGCCTTTGCAATTCATGATTATCATCTTGCCGATCCACAGTTATCTCCATAGCTGCCAAATCGGTGGTTCGAATTTCAGTTCTAGATGCCGATATCTTAAGAGATCCAGTTTTCAACCATTCACTTGTCCATTTTGAGAAACCAATCAATATCGAATTGAAGTCACTCTAAAGATAAGCACTTCAAATTGAGCACGCATAGCTTACAAACACCAATTTGTGCCACAAATCAAACCAAACAAATTGAGCACCCATAAAACACAAAGCTTAAGTTATATGAACAGTCGTTATTCATTATGCATCCCAATCGAGCAATTAATGATGCCTGCGTTTAATCACGATTTTAATAAAAATGTCAAAACAAGAATCTTTGAGAGGATTCCGGATTGTTAAGCTGCGGCTTTTGCGAACACACTGATGATTCATGCATAATCGGGGCTGTTGAAGTCAAAATATCAATCATTTACCAGGTTTTCTTTTGCTTTTTTTTTCTTATTTTGAGCGTAGGTTTTAGACTAGCACAACTTTCACTTTTACTTTTCACACGAACTTCGGAAAAAAAATAGTGTAACTTTTTTAATCCTTATGTTTTCTTGTGTCCGCCGTTACGGACTTTGATTTCGCGTACCCCCAACTGGTCCTTCGCGTACCCCTAGGGGTACGCATACCACAGGTTGAGAACCTCTGGTGTAGAGCACTACGGCCAAAGAATAAGTCTTCAGCTGTGGTGCTGTCCGTGTAGAGTAACTACGGGCAAATAAATATTTCTGCTAGTTAATTTTTGTAGCAAGCTCATTTCTACGTGACAATATTCAAGTCTCTAATGAGATCAAACTCACGTATTCACTAGTTCTTACTAATATACTTAGAAAACGTTTTCCAAATTTTATTATATTTAAGCTTTAGCACAAAAGAAACAAAAAAGATTTTAATTTCAGTACAATTGGATTAAAGAAAAAACACAATTTTGGCATTATTTTTACAAAAATAAATCAAGTTTATTTTATTTGAATCTTATCTGAAGAAGTATCATGCAATTTTTTGGGAAGCTTTGGCTTTTTACTACAGTTAAGAATGAACTTTCCGGTATATTTTTCAAGACTATATTAATTTCATCTTTCATTAATTCTTCGAGCACCCAATTATTTTGATCTTTTAGCTTTCAGGTTAGAAAACTTATCTTTTAAGGTGCATAAACCGATCTTTTTTCTTTTAATTATATCTATGAAATACTAAGAATAAATTATCCATAATTGTTTAAAAAATATAAATACGAATACGAACTACCTACTATTGAATTGAACCTGAAAAACACCGTCTCCGCAGCTAAGTTCACTATTATTCAGTTTATTTTGTTTATGTCCAATATCACAAATGCATTATTCGCCTCAGCATAACCATATCTGGCAGTTGTGCCATAAAACTCCAGTACCCAGTCATAAATTTGGTCAAAATTAAGGATTATCGGAATTTCCTGCTATTTATCAGCTGGTTTCGCATAACATTTACATTTTCTTTTGATAATTCTAAGTGTTTTGAGATCTGCCCAAAATGTACTGCAGAACAGGCCACCCCTGATCATATTCTTGCATGCCCGTAGCTTTCCAAACAGGATCTAGTTCCTGAACCTCTATTGACTTTGGATTTCTTTAGAGTGCACAAGCTCATGGACCTGATATAGCTCTGCTGATCTTCGGGGATCATCATCAACAACAACAACACATTTTCTTTGCAGGCAACATAAATACTGAACCAGCAAAAATTATTACTTTTCCGATGGACCGGCACAACTGTTACACTACTAAAAGATTATGATACTCCTTATATGGTAATAATCTGTGTACCCCCTTATCATTCCGCATTTATTTTTATGTTTCATCTTTGCTGATAACCCCCTGTTTGATTAGGAAATTTATTACGTATGAGGAATCTCACGTATGTGGCAGGCAGTGCAAGGAACGAGATATCTGACGGACAGTGTCCTAATCAAGAATTGTGCTTTAAATATAGTAATTGGATTTTTGTTTCTTTGCATACTCATCGGTAAGAAATAAAAATTCAGTATTAACCAATCTTCTGTAATCGTATAAAGAAATATTATTTATATTAAGATTATGTATAAAAATAAAACAGAAGTTAAAGCAAATTGCCGATGCGTATATTCAATTTTCATCTTTTGGTGATAAAGGTTGACGAAAGTTTTTCTATCGTACAATCATCATTGCATTCACAGAAATAATTTGTTATAATAGACAGAAATGGCGATCGACACGACCAAATACAATGAATCGCGAATTCAGTAGAAAATTTTCTTTAGGTGTGTTGTATCTTTTCCTTTC
The DNA here is from genome assembly GCA_013235015.1 of Araneus ventricosus. Lineage (NCBI taxonomy): Eukaryota > Metazoa > Arthropoda > Arachnida > Araneae > Araneidae > Araneus > Araneus ventricosus. Next base: position 11,131 of record BGPR01024430.1, on the reverse strand, counting down.
ATGAACCTTTAATCTCACATTTATTGTAAACAGAAACACCACGTTCTTTTAATTTACCACTATTAATTATTTATTTTGCGTAGAACTTATGAAGTTAATGTATCATTTATGGATTTGTTTCTTTTTAATGGAAAGCAATGAGACTTACGACTCTGCAGAGAAACCAAATTGCACGCAGGCTAGATCAGGTGGAATATTGTCACCATCCAAGATATGAGAAATTTTAAATTTTATCTGCTTAAGCAATATGAAAAATATAATTATTTTTAGAAGCTGAAAACCTGAATGGTTGCATGGTTGTGGTCTATACTATCCGTGGCTGTCCATACCTCTCCCACCGGTCTTCAACTCTGCCTTTTTACAAAGATTTCTTACTGGAAATATTGAATCTAATTTTCAGTTTCAGGTCGTTAAAGAAGAAACGCACTTCGTTTTTTTAAATGTGGTCACTAGATGATTGGTGGTTTAATGTCAGACTTTCAGGTTGAAAGAACCAAAATTGGTTAATTGGTTATAAAGGAAGACACCACTTATGCATTTCCTTGAACATATATTTGAACATCACAAGGCGCTGAAATAATTATGAAAGCTTTCAGATCTCTAGACAAAACGAAACCGACTGTGAATTCAGATTTATAACAATGGCAGCAAAATTGAGAAGAGAAGCTATTAAAAATAAGTAATAAACAAATATAAAACGTCATTATTATTAATAAAAATAGAGATAGAATGATAGAATGTATATAAAAATCTTTGTCATTTTTTAAACGTTATGACTGAGAAGTCAAAATGCAAATAAGCAAATATGTAATTTTAAAGGGTAACAAATGATTCAGTACCAAGAGCTTTCAACAAACTTAACCCGAGAGGCCCAATGACCATAAACCCTCGGAAAGCTCCGATTCCTAGAAAACTAGCCACCTGTTCATTTCTTTCTTATCAGTAGCTGAGTTAGTCACCCCCTCTGTCTTTTCTAAGTATTTTGAAAGTATTTCCGGAATTTCTCGTCCCCTAATACACGTTTTGACAGTTACTGGGGTTATGGAATGATCCCGCGCGTCCTTCCGTTTGTTCCACAGGCCAGTTATTTCACTCGGCTCGTTGTTTTCCTTCCCGATTTAAAGTATTTATTTGTTTCTCACAATTCTGACTCCATACGAAAAGAAATTTAGTGTTTATGTCAACTTTTTTTTTGAAGTTGAAACTGATAAAGATCCAGTCTTTGACAATGAAGACAATGGGCCTGAAGATGTTTCAGAAGTGAATTTTCCATGACAATTTCAAGAACTTGGTACGAAATCGCAAGAGGACGGAGATTCTGGGAATGAAGAAGTGGATAACTTAGAATGGCTTTCATAAAAAGATGGCATACAGTGGAGAAAAACAAAATTTAGACAGAATATTCGAAATCGTTTATTGTGTCTAGCTTACTTAGAAAGAAATGGCTAGCGAAAGATGTAATAAGTCCTGTGAAGAGTTGGGAGTTATTTATCAACGATAACATAATACAGTTAAATTGTAGAATGAAAAAATATATTTATTGAGAAATGCGCACCAAACTTTTCACGTAAAAGCGATGCACGAAAAACGGACCCTCTAGAAATCCATACTTTATTAGTGGATAATAATGGAGTAGATTTAGATTTTTACTAAGCACTGTCTTCTTAATGTCTAAAAGTCAAAAGCGTTATTTTTCCAACTAAAAATATAATGTTTCTAACAGCGCATGGTTGAATTTCTGTTTGGGGTCATTCTATGACCCCCGCACGTCTTAGGGTTCGCTAAGGAGGCGCGCGTTCTCTCGGGTTAATCCGTCCCTGAGAATAATCACTTATAAATATCACCTAAAAGATTTTTTTGTTCATAAGTAACCTCCTCATTATTTATCTAATAATATCAATAAAGGATTTTAAGAATTCAGTTGAAATGTTTAACATTCCTCCTCAAAATTACTAATATTATTATTAAAAACATTATTTAGTAAGTTTAGAAAATATCCAATAAACTTATACCAATTTCAAGAAAAGAATAAGAAGGAAGAACTGTTTAGAAACAACAAGACAAATTCCCATACTCTTCGACGACATTTCGACAGTGAACCAAAATCGGTGTTTGTGCAAGGGACAATGGGATTATATGTTTTTATGTAAGAGTAGATATTTTGTCTTGTCGGTGAAGACAGTAGCAGTGGACGACAGCAAATTGGCTGTTTGTCGGTGTCGTGGGGACATCGGCCAGTGTGTATGTTCCCGCTCTCTTTTTCGTCTGGAACTGGTCGGTCAACCGAAATCGATATGTGCGCAAGAGCCTTTACAACAACGTTTCGACCTTGACAGACAGTCAGCGACATCCCGCATCTGAGAAACAGAACAAAAGTCAGTGATAAAGCAGCAGTTTCGATTCTGGACATGAACAAAATTCTTCTTATAGACCAGGGCGTTTACTTGTAATGTATGCGGCCTCATATAGAACTTTCTGGGAACGAAACTGCTGATAGTTTGACCAAAGAGAGAGCCTCTCTTCCTCGAACTCCTATTGATACTTTAGATTTCTTTGAAACTTACTCAAGAATGAAAAATTTAAATCAACATACTTGAAAGATTTCCTCAGCTCTCGAATGGTATGAAAAGAAATCCCTTGTAGATAGATGCCTTTACCATCATTAGGGAAAGAAATACGTAGTCCACCATTTTATATTTATCTGCAAACACCTAATGTGTCTCACTTTCGACTTTAGGCGTAAGTTATATATTTTATGTGCTTCAAATTCTACTCTGCGCAATCCTCTCTGACCATCTATTAAAAATGCATGGGACAAAGACGATATTTATAACGTTCCTCTTCTTATCTATTCCTTTATTCAGATATTTGGCCTCGTAGACTTATCTGGTTAGTCTAGCCGGGATAGAACAGGCGGAATAAGTTACAATAGCATATGCCAAATGCCACTAGCAGAATAAGAAAATATTTTTCCAAATTTTTTATATTGTATAAAAAAAATAATTATCTTCTGTTGATTAATTATTGAAAATTTAAGCTGTGTAACAAAGGATAGTCAGACTTATCAGACGTATAAAATGTTGCAAGAATACTATTTTTCTGATGCAGAAATTAAATAGGTTTGAAATGTGCATCTAAAATAATTTTAAATATAAATGTTGTATACATGGTAATAAACGAATATAATAAATCTTCTAGGATATCTTCTATTTTTGTAAATGCAGATGTCTTCAGTAGATGCATATCATTAGTTAAATGTGTGCTTATGAAATTACCACATGTATTTTCACACCCACTGCAAAACACTATTATGTTGTAAGATGTTTTTCATTGATCGACATGGAGCAAAATTTCCATGTAAGCTTGATGTAAGCTATAAGTTTTATGTCAAAAATTATTTCTTGTGTCTTCAGGAAAAATTAATGCTTTATTTCTTTTCTTCAAGTTAACATAAACCTGGTTCTTATTAGAATCTGAACCTTATAAAACTCTCTAAATTCGCCGTGTTAAATTAATTTTGGAATTAAGTGGGTATTATGCGAGAGAAGCATAAACATGTTGTCAAAATATTGCTTAAGAAGTCAATTTTTAAGTGACATCTAAATTTACGTTTGTCACTGATTGCAACGTCAAGTGAATTGACTCCTTTGATCACATATATACAAATGCACATTTGTCAATAAAATTAAAAATTTATGCGTATCATTCAGAAAAGGCAGTAGGCGAAATTCCTCCAGAGAAAGCAAAAATAATTGAAATCACCCTTTGAAACTAACTTACTAATCATTTAAGTTTCATCAGATAATATCAAGGTAGAACATATCGGAACATAAACATGCCAATCAGGAAAGATGAAAAATCTGTCCAAGGTAGTCATTTTCAAAATATTTGACCTATTATAATTTGTATGCTTACTCGAAATTTTCCTTTGAAGCCTTTATGTTTATTTAAAGAATTCAAATAAACGTTTAATAATTTTTTAAAATTAACTTAATATAAATTATTGCCGTGATAAAAAGTAGAAATGTTCTGCTTATTATTATTTTATCCTTATTAAGTTTCCATTTGTATTTCATTGTTATCAATATTATACGGACTTCAGATAACTGAATTTTATATTTAACACTACCAGGTGGCGCCACTGTTATGCAATAAGAATTTAATTATATAAATCGATAATTAAGTTCTAAAAATATTAAATTATGTTATTTATTAAGAAGAAACAATTGCACTGAATTTCAATACTCTAGTGAGTGAATAATCATTTACTAAAGTCCATCTCTACAACCATGAAAGAAATTAAATACTGTTCAGCAACGGATTTCGAGACTACCACTTTTGAACGATTTCATACCGGAAGGGGTGTCAGGCAATGAGTAATATGAGAGCATTTCCGGTGTGCTTTCTTAGATCAGGCTCAGTAAAATGTAAACATCACCCTTCCATTCTTCACTTTACACCCTATGCTGATGAAAATAACTACGCCCAGCGCATGCGCAAAAGCGCGGAGGGTTTCCGAATCCGTAGCTATACAATATCTTTGCAGATTTAGAATAATGTTTCAATAGATATTGATCATATTTACGATGAAAAACAGGTTTAAAAGAATAGAATAAAAGCTTGCGCAGTCCAAACCAAAAAGATTCCGAGTTCGAAAAACAACTGCAGGTGTATAGGAAGAGGGTTGAAGATTTTCCAAGAAAGGGGCGAAGACAGGGGTTCATAAACTTCCGCTGTTTTTCATTAAATCATTTTAATCAAAGTTATCATTTTTCAGAGGGAAAATAATCATTCTCTGATTTAGCTAAATTATGCGTATGTCTAACAATATACCAGGTTTTGAAAAGATGTTAAATTTCTGGGAGCAACATATTTAAAACAAAGTTTCTTTAAACACTATTATCGAAAATAAATTTTGATTAAATAAAGGAGCCTATATCCAAAAAAGTAGGTGACTTCCAAGCAAAAACGGAAGCAATAAAAAGAATTGCGTCTATGTGGAAATATTCTAAACGTTTTTCTACAGGGAAGCTTTTCCAATAGGCAAACCCAAAACAACTTTTTTTTTATCCTGTTCAAAACTTTACACCATTCCTAAAACAACGGTTGGAAACTAAAAATAGCAGGAAGAGCATCTGAACAGACTTCGCTACATGTCGAAATGTATTTGCAAAATCATAAATTTCGGAACCATATAAACGATCTTCGGAGTTTTCGAATTCAATGCTACTTCTCAACAGCTTTCGAATGTACGCCGATTTATTTTTGAATGCGTCTGAAAGAAAGAAGTATTTTATGATTTTAGTTAGACGTGACCGAAATGTTTTTTCCGTCATTTATTTTCAGACCGTTTATTCAGGACGGGAGTGCTTTTCAGAATCTTTAGCACGGTTCGATTGGTTGAGAAGAATCTTGATTTGTGCTCGGAATTCCTTATTAAACTAAGCTGTCCCATTCTTATTCTTGAATGGAATGGGTTCTTTTCAGCGATCTGAACTAATGTCTCGTAATGTTAGGTGGTTTATCGGAGCGAAATTTAGATACTCGTCGAAGAGAGACGTGAATCTGTAAACTATTCTCATATTTTCATCTGTCGAAGCCTGGGCATTGTCTGCATAATGTAAGACTGCTTATAAAATCCAACTGAAATTTTTAGTATGGACAAGCGGATATATGGTATGTACGTGTACAACATGTTACAAATATTGCACATAATGATTATTATTTGTTAAAATAATTAATTTAATTACTTCAGAATTTTCAGTATAATTTTTGAAGAAATGTAGAATGAAATGTATAATCGCATCAGCTTTAAATATGCTCAAAGTATTATTATCAAATTTGCCCTAGGAAATTTTTTCGAAATTCTACAGTATTTTAAAAAAAAGGCACAAAAACAATGCTTAAGCTATAGTTATAATCTTAAAAAATTTAGAGATAATAAGATAAAATGAGTCGATGAAAGAACATTTCCTTCGCTTTTATCAAGGCTCAAGAAAAATAGGAAAACGCATGCAAAATTATTAATGACTTTTTAAATTTTCTCAAACCTTCATATACATCATGCAAAAATTAAAGAACAAAAATAGCCGTATCCTTTTTGAATATTTCTAAACGAAAGGTTCTAAAATTAATACAATATAACTCCTTTCAACTGAGTTCTCTGTTAATCGACCTGGCGCAGGGTAATCGAAATGTATTTTTAATTTTTTTTTATTAAATACGATGCATTATTTTTCAAAAAAGGGTGTCAAAGTTGGCATTTAGTTGATTTTCACGATGCAAAGGCATGTAAAATGTTGTTATCAGGAATATCGGGAGGTGATTTTTTATACCTCAAGAAATTATTTAGCTATAAATAAATTTTAAAATTCTGTTTCTTTAAAAAATATTTCAATAGCGATGTGATCAAATTCCATGCAACTCCATATAAAAATGGCATTGCAAGGTTTCGTGTTGTTGAACGGACAAAAATGTTCTTTTGAGAATATTCTTAAAGAATCAGAGGGAAAATGCAAAGTAAACTACGAAAATCAGCACAATCCAAAAATCTGTTTAAAAAAACGAACACAAGAAATTTGATAACTATTAAAACAGTTTATTAAAATGTTAATACTTGGCACTCCTTGCGAACTTTGTAATGTTAACCGAAATGTGTATTAATTTCATTAAAGAAGGTTTATCAAGAATTGAGTAAATTATTCGAAAGAGGTAGTAGAAAATTTAAATTCTCAAAATGAACACAAGAAATTTAATAACTATTAAAACAGTTTATTAAAATGTTAATACTTGGCACTCCTTGAGAACTTTCACTGTATATGTTAACCGAAATGTGTATTATTTTCATCAAAGAAAGTTTATCAAGAATTGGGTAAATTATTCGAAAGAGGTGGTAGAAAATTTGAATTCTCAAAACGAACACAATTAGTTCAATAATCTCCTCGTCCCAATTACTTTTATGGATGAAATTTGAATTTTTGCAAATACAGGCAAAAAGAATAACAAATACTTCAAATTCATAAATTGCCATTAATATAATTAATAAAACAAATGAGACAATACCGTTGTCTTGCATTAAAAAGGAATTAGGAGAAGTTAATTAAGCACAGTCATCCACAATAATTAATTTTGCATTTCTTTAGCCTTGCATTATTGCACGCGAAATGTTTACTTTATACCACTTTCCACAACAAATCATTAATAATCTTTGATGATTATTAAGATTTAGTTTCATTTATCTATACTTATTGTTAAAGAATTAGTCGGGAATCACCATCTGTGAGTCAGTTAAAAGTAAACAAAAGACTGGAAAGAAAAATCTATGGGCAGAATTCCTATTTCTCACTTAAGCGTTTTAAAGGAAACTATAGATAATAGGATATAATCAACAATTATTAAATTACATCGTATGTTGATCAGGAAATAACAATAATTTAAGTTTCACCCGATATTTCTGGTTTCCTTTCAACAATTTCAAAGTAGAACGTACATACTTCTTGTATTTAATCCCTTCTTTGTCGGATGTATTTCGAACCTCAGACAAAATGATTATGTTTTCCATTCAAGGTGGGAAATCTCACCGTCAGAAGATGAAGAAAGTGGGACTATTTGTGCCATTTCTTAGCAATATTCAGAAATACAAAATATAACGAGGCGTGGAAGTAGGGACGAACGATGCAAATTTTCTCAGCGTCGCATGTCATACGACTCTGACAAAGAAGGGGTTAAAGGATTTTTTCGAGTTCTAAAGCTTTCCTTTTGTTTCAATACAGAATGATTTCGATATTACCGGAACACAATTTTAAAAAATCTCCCCAAATCCACCTTAATCACTTATTTTTTTCGTGTTTGATTTTAATTCCTCTGTGAAGGTCTGTAAAATATAGGAAAAAGATTTCAGAAATATTTTTAAGTGATATTGTTATAATCTGTGCATTCTTAAAATTAATTTTTTATAGTATCTTTAAATTAAATATATTCTCGGCAGAAGAAGTTTCAAAATCGAGAAATGTGCTGTCGAGGGAAGAATATTCACACAAGCTATATTATGTTAGCATACACCTCATATAGTTTTCTTTTCTATCAATCCTAATAAAATTCGAAGGTAAGCAAACATATATATCTATGTCCTTCTATCTTCTCACGAACCATTGAATCCCAAAACTAGCCGTAAGTACCAAAATATGGAAAAGAATTCAAGGAATCCATTTCGACTATTTAAATTCCGAAATTGTAATTATTTAAAAGATATTAATTAAAAACGTCAAAATGAATGAATCGACGTGTTGTCATCTATTGGCAGCATGGTGAATTCATTCACGGCGGATTCTTTTCCCACCTATTATTAGTTTTCGCATGCGGTGTTGCATTGATTTTATTTAGTTAACGGAAGTTGGTATTTCTTTTTGAGCGAGCTTCTGTGTTTGGATTTAGTAACAATGGAAAAAAAACGTTTTCATACTTTTTTTTCTTTCTTTTTTTGGTATTCAAGTGTTTAATTTCGTAAAGTTTGTTAGGGAAAGTAAGTGACAATATTTGTTGATTGTAGAGAAAAACGGAGGCGGGGCACATGAAAATATATGGATCCCAAGATCTTACGTGACCTCACTTCTCTCCGCCCGGGAATATCCTATTATTCGTGATAGCCCGTACAACGCCGGTCCACACAGCTAGTAATTTAATAAAGATTATGGTATTTCCTTGGTATATTTTATAGCGGAATATTTTATTTTATTTGCATATTTTATTGAAGACTACTAAATTTTATTTACATATTTCATTAAAGAAATAAAAGTAGCATATTGCTGATTAGAAAATACAAAGAAACAATAAATCAAACACAGTTAAAGTACTCCAATGTATTGATGCCTATCTTGCAAATACGAAATGTATGGGCCATAATAGATAAAAATATATTATTCTGAATTTTGTTCATACAAATGGAGGGTAACTGAGAATTTCCGGTCATTTAAATATATGAATATGTATTATTATTTTTAAAAGCATCTGTTTAATAATTAAATTTAATGATTGTTTAATAATTAATAAACATTTGAAACAAAAACTAAATCGATGTTTTGAATTTTAAAGGGGTTAACAATTATTATTTATTGTTTTTATTGATTTCAAATAAGTCACGCAAGCCTTTCTATGAGTCGCAAATTCCAGAATCGTAATCGGGATTAAACCAAAACAAGTTAAAAATGAATTTACTTTTTGCCAAGAAATTATAATTTATTACATTATTTCCATAATAAATAAATAAATTTCATATTTGCTACTGCATTTCTTCAGAAAGAAACAAAATATAAATCTCTGATTTCAAATAAAATTGTATCAGAAAATCAGATAAACGTTTCAAATAAAGAAATATGAATATAAAATTTTAATATCTAGACAAATGATCCTATAAACGAGTCTGGTTTGAAATAAAGATTTCCATCTATGTTGATTAAACAAGCTTTCGAAACTAAGAACGAAATTAAAATTCGGGAGAAAACGCCTGCCGGTAATTTTTAAGTTAAAAACTCTAAGAAATGCCCAAAGAGTATGGAAGTTACAACTACTAATAAACCAAGGGGGAGATAATGAAGAGAAAGGTTCCACCATAACTAATAGAAAATTAAGGTTTGGAATCTGTTTCTACAGCAATTGAATTACTTTCTAAGGTTTATAGAGGGACATTACACCAGCAGTGTCTAGCCGTTTCATTCTCTTCTTTTGATAAAAACTGCAAAAGTTATTCTTTCTAATACCTTTTTGTTCCTTTTATTGGCAATTTCTGGTTCCTAGAAGTATGTTACTAAAAAGTAATTGTCCGTGCTCGATCTCTCTACTCTGCTTTCATAGCCATGGATCTAAAACTGTCTTTTATAAACCTGCACAGGAGTTAACAAATGTGTAGTCTCGAACACTTTTAACACTTCCGTTAAAAGTGTTGAAGAAGTGAAAGAAGTAAAATTTCGTAAAGTATGAAAGTTTATTTCTGTTCTTGGATTTATTGATACAATTTATGGGAAAATAAATTTATTTGAAATGGATTTTATCTATTAAAAGGTTGATTGTTTTATATTTATTGAACAGGTTTCACGATTCTTATTTTTGTTAATTATTAATCCTGTCTTCTAATATTGAAAATCTGCATTCCATTTTAAATACATCTTTCATGTTATTCAATGCTTCAATTACTTACTATATTATTCTAATAATTATATCTGTTTATAAAGTAATGTGTCATAGTATTTAAATACCATTTTGACTTTTTAATAACCTTTACTAAAAGGAATAATTTTGTTACATTTCAAAAAATATTGATCATCAAGTTAATAATGAAAAGAAAGTTCTCGAATTTTACTAAAATGAAATAAGATATTTCGATAACATAAAGTTAAAAAATCATGGTGCCGATTCTTTTGGAATAGAAATTCCATGGTAAATTTACCTACTACGTCCTCTACTTTCTTACTGTCGTTCAACAGTTCATTACATAAGTGGAACTGAGAAAGAAGCATTTCTTAGAGGGTTAGAAAATTTCTGAAGTTAAAGCTGAATTTTGTCATTTCACACAAAATAATTAAACAAAGGCAAAGCCCACTGCAGATTATTAATTACTTTGGAACGAATTACTTAAAATAAACTATCAGAAATACGCACAGAACATTATCCTTTCTAATTGAAAAGGTTGGAGTTTTATATAAACACAAATACAAATATTTATTTCTTATAATTAAATTTCTGCTTTTATAGGCACTAAACAGTTTGTTAAATTGTAATTGGAAAATAAATTAAGCCTTTCATATAAAGTTTCTTTTAATGCAAATTAAGTAAATTTGAATTGGGCTTATCGCCAAAGGTAAGGTAAAGTTTCCTTCCTAAGGTGCTGTTCTCTCTCCTTAAAATACAGAGTTTCAAATTAAAGAGGTGCTAATTACACGGAGACGATTTGCGTAGTTAAGATGCCTTTAAACAAAGTTCACTTTTCTCTCGAAACTTTGAAAACGTCAGAAACAAAATTTATCTCTTGGTAATTATCTTCAAGGAGCTCCGACATCTTACTCAAGTTGACTTTTGAAAGTGTCCATTAAGACATTGTTAAACTACTTTGCAGTTGGAATCTGTTATCTTTAAGAAA